>CAKNXH010057356.1:0-65229 GCA_932178445.1 Andricus quercusramuli
ACCACTCACATTTTGTTCTTATAAAATGTGTAGTTTTCAATATTCTTTAGTTTCAAGAGAGGTCCACCTCAGAAATGGGTATACTTTTGTTGATCCGAAAAACAAAAGTACTTTTTTCGCATTATTCTTTGAGTATTTCTGCAGAAACTAAAACATTTTTACCAAAACCTGTCCGTGAAATAATTGACCAAAAACCACTCACATTTTGTTCTTATAAAATGTGTAGTTTTCAATTTTATTTAGTTTCAAGAGAGGTCCACCTCAGAAATGGGTATACTTTTGTTGATCCGAAAAATAAAAGTACTTTTTTCGCATTATTCTTTGAGTATTTCTGCAGAAACTAAAACATTTTTACCAAAACCTGTCCGTGAATTAGTTGACCCGAAACCACTCACATTTTGTTCTTATAAAATGTGTAGTTTTCAATATTAGTTAGTTTTAAGAGAGGTCCACCTCAGAAATGTGTATAATTTTGTTAATCTAATAAACAAAAGTACTATTCTCACATTATTTTTTTAGTATTTCTGCATAAAGGAATCTGTTATTTTCCGAAGCCTGCGCAAATTGATCAAGTAAGAATTGGAAAATTTGATTATTATTATTTTTCAATATTATCCCGATGTGAAGAGCTGAGTATTGTTCAATATATTTGGAAAGGTTGTGATGCAATAATATAGTGATATAGTTTTTCATGCATACAATCTTAAGCATAAGCTTCGTCTTGCTGAAGTTGTGCCAGAGATGAGGCGTGTAGTGCCCAAGCATTACCGACATTACAGTTTTCGCAAAGATCGGAAAAAATTCCATTTTTCTTTCTATAAGTAAGAAAAAATATGGAAAAATGGATTAAGAAATGCTCAACTATCCAGTTCGAGCTTATTAATTCATAAATAAATAAGAATAATTATATACACGATCCACGAAACAAGAATAGATCGGTAGTGACCTCTGGCGGTAAATCCAGGAACTAAAAAACCGGTTTCTCCAAGAATTTTTCTGGATTTATTTTGCTTCAGTTTCTGCAAACTTTTGTTTAAATAAATGAATTATTCAATCTTTTTTTACACTTATCATGTTCAGTATTAATTTCCGCATGGTGGACTTCTCCTATTTTGAGCATCAGAAATGTTTAGAATTAGATAATCTAAGGTTTTGTTAATAAAAAAAAAAATGTTAATAATTTTTATTTTCAAGAGTTGTCCACCATCGGTGTCGGCCCCCGTTTTACAATGCAAAAAACCAAATTTCAATTCATGCATTATTTTGGGAGTGGTTTTGCAGAAACTGATCGGAGGAAGTTACCGTTTCACCTTAACAAGCAAATCTCGCATCGGATTGAAGGCGGGCATACCTGAGATCTCAAAATTAGTATCCATTGTACTTTTAAACTGGACATTGAAAACTGCAAATTTCACCATTTTTAACGTTCTAAAAGTGAGATTTGACGGAAATATTTAATGTATCAATTTGCAATAATTCGTCTAGGAACATTTTCTATCAATTTAAAAAGATTGAACTGTTAGTGTTTTTAATTTGGAATAAAATAATTATACCATCTAAAGGAATTCAGTTTCACACACACAGAATTTGAAATTAATAAAATTTACACGCTACTAATTTGAAAATTGACTGAAGCTATTATCTTACATATTATTAATTTTTCAACGTTTTCAATTTAAAAGTCATTAACCGTTCTGACTTTTAATTTAAAAATATTGTACAATTAGGCTGATTCAATGTACATGTTAATGTAAGAATTATGTTTAATCACAAAAATAATTGAAAAGTTAAGAATTACCATTGTTGTAAATAGTGTTTGTAGCAAAATATTTCAATTTCACGTATTTTCAACCTTGGATTTCCCTTAATTTTCGGAATTGATTTAAATCTTACTAAAAATAATATATCTTTGAAAAAAATGAATATGAATATGATAATATTTGTTCAAAGATAACAATTTAAATGTTTATAAACAGTTTAGATAGACAAATAAAAAATTTTGGGCAATTATATGTTAAAAAAAATCGGTTCCTGAATCAAAGTAGCTTGTGAATGACTAACTAACTTACACTTTCAACGTAATCTCAAGCTATTTGAATAGAAGGAACGAATTCGTTGTACTTGAACTTCCAAAATTTGGCATTTGTTCATATAAGTTATTTATGAAAATATAAACTGTTATATTTTACCAAATATTATCAAAGATATATTATTTTTGTAAATATTTGCAGCAATGCATGTGTTTTGTTGAAAATTCGTCTTTTTTAGTTGAAAATTAATTTTGTTAATAATTCATCTTTTTTTATGAACAATTACTCTTTTGGGTTAAAAATTTATTTTTAATTGAAAATTAAATTTTCTAACTGAAAATTGAACTATCCTATTTTAAGTTGAATTTTTTTTCTTTTTTACTTGAAAATTCGTTTTCTTATGATAATTTATTTTTTTAACTAAAAATTCCTTGCATAGATTAATTTCCACAACCTCGGAATCGATAAATTCAATAGGCGGGAACTCTAGGACTTTTTAATTTTCTCCTGAAAAAAAAACCAATGATATTTTTGTATAACAAGCTTAGAAATCGGAAGAATCTAAAACCGCTAAAAAAGTGAAGAATTAGAAAAATACTGGGTTCTGGAAAAAATATAGCGATTTTTGCGTACAATTTTCGTCTTAATTATGCAATAAAAATAGTTTAAAAAGTAATTGTTATCAATTTTTGAGGTTTATCCAGTGGAGAATCCAATTATTTGTATGCATACACCGGGACATTACGATTGATCGAATATTGTCCAAGTTATGATTCCCGCCAATCTGAAAAAAGTGGTTTTGACAAAAACGCCTTCAAATTTTTGGTCTAGAAAAGTGAAGGTTTTTGTGAACGTACCAGTGTCTGGTGCTAATCTGCAATTCTAGGCCTCAAAATTTCGTTCTAAAACTTTTGGATTATATTCTTGACATATTAAGGCATTGATTTATGCAATAAAAAATCGATTTTTTAAAACAATTACGTCGACTTTCCCCCTCAAAAGCTTCTCCGGGCTACATGATACATGTGAAGCGCACGAGATCTCCGAAGCGAATTAACCGAAGCCGAAATCTTTCGCTTTCTCCTGCTTTCTTCCCAGCGCTTTCTTACAGTGAATTATATTACGCCGCCATATTTTCCAGCGAAACAAATGCATATGCTCAAATCTATGGTCTAAAAAGTATTTATATAGTCATAAACATTTTTTTGCTAATACTTTGGGCAATTTTTAGAATATTATAACCGAGGAAAAACGCCTATTATTGGGCTTATTTTTTAATTAAAGTTAACCAAAATTGTATAAGATAATATACTACAGCAAACAAGCCCCTGCTCCGTGTGCGATGTAGCCCTTCCTGTTCTCTGCTACATGTTATTCTTAATCCTATATTTGAAAGGAGGTTTGTGCCGGTGATCGTGGACATTACATTCGAGAGTTACTTAGTTATGAGTAGGCATAAGGCTGGCGTCTCATGTGGGCAGAAAACGTCGGCGTAAAGCAGAAGCTCATGAGAGTTTCATTTCAATCCAGTTATATCCAGTTTTAGGCTTGGACTCGTAGATTCGAAAGGCGATATCTTTCAGATTACTTTTTTTTATGATGCTGAGAAAAGTCTTTCCGATGACGCTTTACTATGTTTTGTAAATTTACAAGAATTAATAATTATTTAAACAATTTACATTTAAAAATTTAGAGTTTAGCTATTTTTCAACGAATAGGCTCAATTTTGTACAGAATTAGATAAGAATATCTTTCCGGTGATATGTTTCTATAATGCTCTGCAAATTTCAAAGAATTAATTATTATTAAACAATTTTGATAAACAAATTGAGAGTTTGACCATTTTTCAACGAGAAGGCTCAATTCGTTCACGGAATCAATAAAAAATGTTTTTCAAATAACTCTTTCCTATGTATCATACTTTGGTGATTTACAATAATTATTAATTATTTAAACATGTTTATCAACATAAGTAGAATTTAGCTATTTTTCAAGAAATAGGCACAATTTGTTTACGGAGTCAACTAACATTGTCTTTCCGATGACTCTTTACTATGTTTTGTAAATTTACAAGAATTAATAATTATTTAAACAATTTACATTTAAAAATTTAGAGTTTTGCTATTTTTCAACGAATAGGCTCAATTTTGTACAGAATTAGATAAGAATATCTTTCCGGTGATATGTTTCTATAATGCTCTCCAAATTTCAAAGAATTAATTATTATTTAAACAATTTTGATAAACAAATTGAGAGTTTGACCATTTTTCAACGAGTAGGCTCAATTTGTTTACTGAATCAATAAAAAATGTTTCTCAAATAACTCTTTCCTATTTTATATGATACTTTGGAAATTTACAATCAAGGAATAGGCACAATTTGTTTACTGAGTCAACTAAGTATGTTTTTCCGAAGACTCTTTTTCTATGTTTCTTTACAAATTCTGATTCTGGCTATTTTCAACGAATAAGCTAAATTTTGTTATAGAATTAAGCAAGAATATCTTTCCTATTACTTTTTATCTGTAATGCTATGAAAAGTCTTTATGATGACTCTTTTCTATGTTGCTTTGTAAAGGACCCCGCACTCATCTATGGAAAATATGGTCCCGGTCAAATTGGCTAAAACTGTGGTATAATGTAGTTTATAATATCCTGATCAAATAAAGTCCTGAGACACTAGGTCCAAAAAACGCCAGGTTTCGAGATAGGAGAGACCAAATGTCACTTTTCATGGACGCGAGAGGAGTTCCACGGACCCTCGAGGACATGGCATGAAATTACAGGTCACATGACATGAAATGCCATGAAATGACAGATCACATGACATGTAACATGAAACATGAGATGACATAACGTATGACATGACATGACATGTCACATGGCATGACACATGGCATGACACAAGACGTGACACAAGAAATGACACAAGACAAGACACATGACATGTCACTTGACACGCGATTTGGCATGAGATGACATTACATGTTACTTGACACATGAGATGACATGACAAGAAACGACATAGCGTGACATGAAATGCCATGACATGACAGATCACATGACATGTAACATGAAACATGACATGACATGATACATGAGATGACATAACGTATGACATGACATGTCACATGGCATGACATAAGACGTGACACAAGAAATGACACAAGACAAGACACAAAAAAAGACACAAAACAAGACGCAAGACATGACACAAGCCATGGCACATGACATGTCACTTGACACGCGAGATGGCATGAGATGACATGACAAGTTACTTGACACATGAGATGACATGACATGAAACGACATAGCGTGACATCACATCACATGACATATGACACATGACATGGCATGGCACATAACACGACATGACATGAGATGTCATGTCATGTGCCATATGCCATGTGAGATTTCTTGTCATGTGCCACATGGCATATCATATCATGTCATGTGTCACATGAAATGTCATTTCATGTGTCATATGACATGTATCATATTACATTTTATGTCATATGTTATATGTCATGTCATGTATCATGTTCCATATGTCATGTGTGGCATGACACGAGACATGATATGGCGCAAAATGGCAAGATATGACTTTACACATGGCACGACATGATACATGACATAGCACATAACACGACATAATATGAAATTTCATTTCATGTGTCATGTGTTTTGGCATGTCATGTAATGTGTCATATGTCATGTGTCATTTCATGTTTCATGTCATGCAATGTCATGTGATTTGTCATGGTATGTGTCATTTCATGTCATGTGTCATGTTATGTCATGTGCATTGTCATGTCATGTATCATGTCATCTCATGTGTCATTTGTCATGGTATATATCATGTCATGTGCCATAACATGTCGTGTCATGTCATGTCATTTGTCATGCTATGTGTCATGTCAAGTGTCATGTCATGTCATATCTCATGTCATGCCATATCATCTCATGCGTCATTTGTCATGGTACGTGTCATTTCATATGTCATGTAATTGATCATTTCATGCTATGTGTCATGTCATGTGCCATGTCATGTCTCATGTCATGTTTCATGCCATGTCATGTCATTTGTCATGGTATGTGTCATGTCATGTCATATGTCGTGTCATGTTATGGCAGGTGCATTGTCATGTCATGTATCATGTTATCTCATGTGTGAGTTGTCATGGTATATATCATGTCATGTGCCATAAAATGTCATGCCGTGTCATGTCATGTCATGTCATATCTCATGTAATGTGTCATGTCATGCCATATCATCTCATGCGTCATTTGTCATGGTACGTGTCATTTCATATGTCATGTAATTGATCATTTCATGCTATGTATCATGTCATGTGCCATGTCATGTAATTTGTCATGGTATGTGTCATGTCATGTCATATGTCGTGTCATGTTATGGCAGGTGCATTGTCATGTCATGTATCATGTCATGTGCCATAACATGTCATGTCATGTCATTTGTCATGCTATGTGTCATGTCAAGTGTCATATCATGTCATGTGTCATGTCATATCTCATGTCATGTGTCATGTCATGCCATATCATCTCATGCGTCATTTGTCATGGTACGTGTCATTTCATATGTCATGTAATTGATCATTTCATGATATGTGTCATGTCATGTGGCATGTCATGTTTCGTGTCATGCCATGTCATGTAATTTGTCATGGTATGTGTCATGTCATATCATATGTCGTGTCACGTTATGGCAGGTGCATTGTCATGTCATGTGTCATGTCATCTCATGTGTCATCTGTCATGCTATGTGTGATTTAAAGTGTCATATCATGTCATGTCATGTGTCACGTAATGTGTCATTTGTCATGGTACGTGTCATTTCATATGTCATGTCATGTCATTGATCATTTCATGCTATGTGTCATGTCATCTCATGTGTCATTTCTCATGGTACGTGTAATTTCATATGTCATGTCATGTCATTGATCATTTCATGCTATGTGTCGTGTCATGTCATGTCATGTGTATTTTCATGACATGTCCTCGAGGGTCCCTGAAACTCCTCTCGCGTCCATGAAAAGTGACATTTGGTCCCTTCTATCTTGAAACCTAGCGTTTTTTGGACCCAGTGTCTAAGGACTTTATTTGATCAGAATATTATAAACTACATTATACCAGAGTTTCAGAGTTTCAGCCAATTTGACCGGGACCATATTTCCCATAGATGTGTGCGGGGTCCTTTACAAGAATAAATAGTAATGTAAACAATGTTCATAAACAAATCTAGAGTTTGGCTATTTTTTAACAAATAGGCTACATTTTTTCCAGAATTAACTGAGAATATTATTCCGATGACTTTTTTGTAAGATGCTTCGCCAATTTCAAAGAATTATTAATTATTTAAACAATTTTCAGAAAGAAATTATGAGCTTGATCTTTTTTCAACGAATAGGATAAATTAGTTCAGGGTATCAAGAAAGAATGTAATTCGAATAACTATTTTCTACGATACTTTGCAAATATATAATAATTATTAATTATTTCAACAATTTTCATAAACATATTCAGAGTTTGGCTGTTTTTCAAAGAATAGGCACAATTCGTTTACGGAGTCAACCAAGAATATCTTTTCGATGACTGTCTTCTATGTTGCTTTGTAAATTTACAATAATTATTAAAAATTTAAACAATTGCCATAAGAAAATCAAAATTTGCCTATTTTTCAGCGAATAGGCTCAGTTTTTTGCAGAATTAACTAAGAATATCTTTCCGAACAATTAAAAAAATTCTCATAAAAAATTCAGAATTTAGCTATTTTTCAGCGAATAGGCTCAGTTTTCTGCAGAATTAACTAAGAATATCTTTCCGATAACTTTTTCTATGATGCATTGTAGATTTACAATAATTATTAATTATTTCAACAATTTAAGTGTTCGGACATTTTTCAATGAATGGGCTCAGTTTGTTTACGGAATCGCTATAAGAATGTATTTCCAATAACTCTTTTCTACGGTAATTTGCAAATTTACAATAATTAATAATTATTTAAACAATTTTCATAAACACATTCAGAAAAAATTCTTCACGGAGTCAAGTAACATTGTCTTTCCGATGACTCTCTACTATGTTTTGTAAATTTACAAGAATTAATAATTATTTAAACATTTTAGATTAAAAAATTTAGAATTTGTCTATTTTTCAACGGATAGGCTCAATCTTGTACATAATTAGATAAGAATATATTTGCGGTCATATGTTTCTATAATGCTCTTCAAATTTCAAAGAATTAGTTATTATTTAAACAATTTTCATAAACAAATTGAGAGTTTTACCATTTTTCAACGAGTAGGCTTAATTTGTTTACGGAAGCAAGAAAGTTCTTATTTCCAGTAAGACTTTGCTACATTACTTTGCGCTTTTGCAATAATTATTATTTATTCAAACAGTTTTCATAAACATAATTAGAGTTTGGCTATTTTTCAAGGAATAGAAAAAATTTGTTCACGGATTCAACTAACATGTCTTTCTGATGACTCCATTCTATGTTGCTTTGTCAATCTACAAGAATTATTAATTATTAAAGCAGTTTACATAAACAAATTCAGAGTTTGGTTATTTATCAACCAACAGGCTACATTTTCTCAGAGAATTAATTAACTAAGAATAGATTTCCGATAACTTTTTTCTGTGATACTTTTTAAATTCACAAGTATTATTAATTATTTGAACAATTTTTATCAGCAAATCGGAGGCAACTAAGAATGTCTTTTCGAAGACTATTTCGTAACTTGCAAATTTATAATAATTATTAATCATTTAAACAATGTTCCTAAACATTCAGAGTTTGTCTACTTTCAAATAAGAATTCCGTACATTACTTTCCACATTCACAATAATTATTCATTATTTTAATATTTTTCATAAACTTATTCAAAGTTTGGGTATTTTTCAAAAGGAATAGACACAATTTGTTTACGGTGTCAACTGAGATTGTCTTTCCGATGCTCTTTTCTATGTTGTTTTGTAAATTCACAAGAATTATTAAATATTTAAACAAATTTAATAAGAAAAATCAGAATTTGTTTATTTTTAAACGAATATTTTTTTATATTATTATTATATTATTGTCATTTTATTTATTATTAATAGTTTAATTTTTTATTTTCAACTAATTTTTTTACATAATTAACTAAGAATATCTTTCCGATGACTTCATTATGCTCTTCAAGTTTCCAAGATTCATTAATTATTTAAAATATTTTAATGAGAAAATTAAGAGTTTGGCAGTTTGTCGAAAAATCCCTCCCGTCAAACATCCTGCTCGAAATTAATTAAAACCGAGGTTAAAACGTAACGAATACACAACACTGCCGTATACATGCGAAGCCGTGTACAAATAAAAATTATTGAAGTAAAAATTAATTTCATGGTATTTTATTGAACTTCATTTCCAAATAAAATAACTAAATGTAAAAAAGTTCGTCGCGCGCGGAGCGCGCGTATGATGCTCTAGTCGTAGAGGGAAGATAGGTATAGAGGCGACAATGCAATGGGTAGCTTGAAGCACGCTAAGAGGAGCGAGACGGCAGGGGAAGGCTTAGTTGGGGAACCAGCAACGTGGAGGCGCTAGTGCCACGCTTAATGTAGGGACTCGCCGCTAGGCGGATACCGCTTGCTGGCGCACGTCTTTCTCGCAACCAAAGCGAGGGCCTGCGCCTTCAAGTAAGGTGCCGAGTCCCTTCCTCCTCAGAGCGTCTGTGGCAGGGTCCGTCCACATGCCATACTGATGAGTCCAGTGGCGGACCCGGGACGAAACGCACTCATCCTTTTTATTATTAGGTTGTGCGGCAACCATATGCGTCTCATCGAGACGTGGTTGTCCTGCACCACAGCCTAACATATACATAGCGCCAAGTCGCTATATTAACGTGTGTGAGTGGGGTAGGTGAAGAGTGTACCGTGTACATGAGTCGAACTGCAAAATATTTAGAACCCTTATACCTGGACTGGTCTTTCCGAACTATATTCTGGCTATTAACTTTCTCCCAATATTTTCGTGAATGGAAATATCCACCGATACGTTTTTCATTTGAAACTTTGTATTTTGATATTTCAAGTCAAAATTGGAAAAAAAGAACTTTTTTTTTAAAAACGACCCCATTAGAAATTTTTTGATTCGCCCAGACGAATAATTCTTTTCTTAGAATGATTAATTACAGTAGTCATTATTATTACAATATGTGAGCATTTATTCAATATTATTTGATTTTAAATTGTAACAATAACAAACACGTGAACTTATTAATAAAAACACAAACACAAATGTACAAATAATATCCTTCGCATACAATAATTATTTTCTTAGAATTCTAATAAAATGTATGGGCATTTTTTACATGATTTGATTTTGTACTTATACATTCTCTACTCTCATACTTATCTTTCTGCGTTCGTGGAAAAAATCTGAATAATGTAGGTAAAACTTTTTTTTTAATCTTATAAATAAAAAAACATTGTATCATTATCGTAAGTACAGTTGAGGTCTCGGATCCAATAACTCACCCGACTCTCGTACTATTTTCAAAGTACATTATTCAGTCAATTTTTGATGAATTTATCTAAAATATTCCAGGTATTTTCTTTGAACTATATAGAAAAACTTTCTTGCTGGATGTCGTTTTTAGTCTGAAGTGGCCTCGATACTTTTTGTCTCCGAAATTAGGTAAATGTGTGGTTCCAATAAAATTTGTACGAGTTGTGATGATTTATGTTTTAAATCACTTATTGAAGCCTATATCTAAAAAATTAATGTTGTGAATTTGAAAATTCCTATTCCTTGAAAACCGAGGTGACGCTTTTAGCGTTTTCAAGCGTTTCGCGAGTTTGAATTCGAGAGCTCAAGTGCAGAAATTGTTTCATTCAAACACTTTACAAAAATTAAAATTGCGATTCTCACACAACATTCAAAAACATTAAAAGTATAACAATAACAAAATCTTATAATATTAAATAAAGAACTAATAAACAAGAAACACATTTCTTCTCTTACTTCTCCAGTTAAATATGATATACAATATACTTGAGGGTTTCAACTTTTAAAATTATTTGTATAATTTGGACGTATTTATTCGACAAAATTGATATTTATTAACCTACACGTGGAAAGAAGAATATTCTCCAACAGTGCGGGCTCTTGCAATTCTAACATTGTTAATGTAAGGGGAAAAATTAGACACGTAATGCCCCATTACGGGAATTTTCTGATTAATAATTATTGTGAAGTAATTAATTTCTTCACGTAATTCATACACGGCTCCTGAGTAGAAGAATAGATATTTTCACCAAAACAATAAAAAATCATATTTCCTATGCTTTTAACAATACGGTAATAAAAGTTTCAATTGTTATGTAAAAAATGGTTACTTTGTCCAAATCTTTTATTTAAAAAAAGTTCAGAACTGAAAAAGGAGAGAATATTCTCATTTCTTAAGGCCATGTAACGAGAGGGTCACGTGACCAAGCTAGTCCTCAAATTTGCAATGTAAACTTACGTCCAAAAGAAATAAGATATCGCGCTCAAAGTTTGGGAAATGAAAGAGGAGACAATAATGTTTACGGCTCTGTTCTTTTCTTTTGGAAGTTTTGAAAAAAAAAATTCCGAATGAAATAAAACTGGAAGCTATATCGATACTTTCCCATGTCAACTTACGTCCGCACGGAAGAAGATATCGTACTGAAAATTTAGCACGCTAAGTAGAAGGCTCGGAGGAAGGCGGCTGTGGTCCTAAATATTTGGAAATGTGAAAAAAGTTTTGTACTAATTTGGAGAAATACCGACCGTGCTCCAGAACACTACAAGAAGTTTTCCATTTTGTGCGTGTCTGAAATACATATCAGCTGTTTCAGAGCAGCACTATCGCAGCAAGCAACTTCGCACTTCCACGTATCTGTGGGTAAAACAGATTGCATGATACTGAAGCGGAAATGCATCGGTCAATATTTATAATTTTCATAAATAAACTTTTTTCTTCCCCCAACTCTGTGCCTTGCCACAAATGGTCATTTACTATTTTTTAATATTTTCGGAAAATTTTTCCGCGCTATTCAAACTTTTATTTTTAAATATGGGTGAAAAATATTTATCTCAGGACTGACTCGATCAGCTGTTATACTCATTGCATGGCCTTAAGACTACAAGATATAACGATCTGCTTTATAAATATTTGATTCTTTCCATATAATTTACACGTGAAAAGTATTGAAAATAACGCACATTCCATTTTCATACCTGCAAAGTTCGAAAATTCTTACAGAGATTTATATGAAAGGAAATTTTATTAACAATCCTCCCGTTTATTTTGTAATCCAAAATTTACTATTGCAGAGTGGCAAGGAAGGTTTGAAGCACACTACATATAGAAAGGCCAATTGCAGTGTATCAATATTACCACTAAAAACAATGACTTTCCGTCTAAAAAAACTCTCGTCATATTAGTCCAGACATCTAATAATTATATTCAACGCATTTGTTTTCTATAGCGTTTCACTGAGAATTTCAATGGTATGGGAATTTCAAATTTTCCAAACATGACGACGACGCTTCCCGAAAATATTTTTGAACAATTTTCCAAAAACTGTGTTTTCGTAGACTGCTTTCGTAAACTTAGAAAATTCTGGGAAAGTTAACAAAAAAGAAGAAACTTCTTTCAATAATAGGCGCAGAGTTGTATGTCTGCAAAGAACCCCGATTTTTTCCAAAAAGATGGCTAAAAACCCCAATTCTGAAGTTAATATTCATAGTTTAGAAGCTGGAAATTTTACGAAAAAATATTCTCCATTTTAATTAATGTGTACGTAATTTCGAGTAATTCTAAAAAAAAATAAAGTCCGAACCTCAATGTGTCATAAGCAATGGCCTTCCAAAATTGACCACTATTGACGACATTGACGTATTCTTTAGAGCAAATTACTCGTGTTCAGTTTTTTCGAAATTCTTTTTTTGTAGGTAAATCTATGTTAATGATGACAGAGAAAAAAATTTCATGTAGGATGTGCAAATGTAAAAAAAAACTTCCAGCCTTCATAGATCAAGAGATAGGACTCTTCAAAAGAACAAATTTGTTGCTATTATTAACCAGAAAAAGATTTGTTTGAATAGCTCGTTTGACGAATATCCTACGGAAAACGATGTAACAAACCGTTCCAGGTGAAAATAAATTTTTTCGTACAAGACGCCTGGACTATATTCAAATTTTAAATATGACGGACTTTTTTTAAACGTCGCTTATTTTCGGCATCCTCTGCATTTTCCTGATGTCTTTTCGCCATAAATATGCAAAGACATGTTTTTGCAGCAAACGAAAGGCAGCAAAAATGAATAATAATCAATTCTAAATTAAAATATTTGTAAGGGGTATAAAAAAAAATAATTCCGAATCTCAACTTGCATTCTCGATTTTTCTGTTCCCTTTGGGTTATAAATGAAACACGTTGAAAGAGACATTAATCAGATAATATTCAGAGGTCGCTCATAGTAAATTTGTTTGCTTTTATACAAGAATTCATCTTTTTAAAAACATCTGATCATATTGGCAAATTATGCAGAATGTAAAAGATGTAGCTTATTAAAAAGAGTATTTTTGGATCATCAGTCTCTTTATAAATTATGCATATACTTTAAGACCTCTCCATAAGCGGGCTAGATAATTCACACTACTTTCTAACAATTTCCTTCGCATATTTCGCTTAGATATTGTATATAATTTTGCGTTATGATTTGCCTTTTTCGAGAAAAATCAATTTTTATCAATCAATCAATACACATTGAGATTCGGACTTGCTTTTGTCTAAGCACTCCTAAAATTCATATGCTGTTAATTTATAAATAAACAGACGCCTTTTGCTACGTGCATGAAAATATTATGCTGTTAGTGATATATTGTCAAAATGTTCAGAATAAATACTCATAGTTATTATTGGGAAATGTTCAAAATATTATCAAAAACATTCTCTGTAAAAACCAGAGATCTTTTTTTCTCTATAGTATTTTTCGAGTCCTTTTTTTAAATATGATAACTTCATGGTGTTATTATTTTCAATGTAGAAAAACGACTCTGGATTCCCACGAGTGGTTTCATTTTAGTATGACTGGAGACAGGGTTTTTAGTTGTATTTCAATGCCTGGAATTAGCTCTGAAGTAATAGTATTTTTACAGTGTTAACGGCATGTGATACTTAGAAAATTATCGATTTTAGCAGTGTTAGGTTCCCCCGGCTTTTTTCCTACAATAATAAAGATTTCGCCTTAAAAATTTGGGAAATGATAGCGAACATGCTAACGGACGTCCCTGAGCTCTTCTTTTGTAGAATAATTTTAAAAAATTTAATTTTGCTAAATTTTATTCATGTGTGTGTATTTTGAGGTTATGTGTACTGACAGCATCGTGCACAAACAAAAAATTTGTATTTAGCAAAATAATTTTGTTTGGTTATTAATCCCTCAAAAAAGATTTCGGGGACGTCCGTTATACTATTCTATAGCATCTCCGAATTCAGTTTTGAAATTTTTTAATTTTTGTGGACAAAAATCCGGGGGAACTGAACCTGATTTACCACAGGCCGGAGTATCACATGCCCTTAACAAGAATATTGATTTTCAGTGAATTACATACCTACTAAAAAGTCTTGTAACTGACTAAATTTTCATGTGAACATTTCAAAAACTTGGCAGAGTACAACTTAATTTGCATAATCAATTGAATTTGCAAAATCGAAGATGGTGAAGTGATTATAAAGTAAAATTGAATAGAAAATAGCACTGTAAAAGTATAAGGAATTTATTTTTGTGAAAGTATATTTAAAAAATTTCAATTTGAAACCTCCTAGTCACCAAGAAACTTTATCAACTCTTCTGTGGTGGCGAAAGACTTGCAATTCCGGTAATTTTTCAGAATCAAGAAGTTTCAATTCGCTTATTTTTAATTAATATATGTCCTCCTTACAAAATGTTATATCTACATTTTTTAATACTGTATTTTTCCAATTGAAAAAATCAAATGATCTAGAAAAGAGGCGTTTACTGACTCAGAATTAAATAAGTATAAAATGCCAGCATAGGAAAATTTTCAATGATTATTTGCATTTATTTCGTCTTCCTGAGATAATTAATCCACTATGATATACATTTGAAAATTCATTTTTAATTAAATGCATATTTGGCAAATATTCAAAATCGACGAGATTATTAGCAGCAGTTCTTGGTTACGGCGAAAAACTGGCAAGTAACCATTTCTTTCACTTGTCACGCTAAGCCCATGCTAAGCCTATCTTCCCTCTACGTTCGTAGAGGCGTAGAGGGGTAGAGGGAACGGTTGCGTGGCTGGTTCGCGATACTAGCGCCCTCGCATCGCTGGTTCCCTAACTAAGCCTACCCCCGACGTCTCATTCCCCGCGCCCATCTTCTAAGCTTGGTGGGCATTGTCGCCTCTATATCTATATTCCCTCTACGCTCTAGTATTATAATAAAATAAGAACTGAATAATTCACTATCCTTTCTTTTCCAACCTGCACTGTACTTCGTT
Organism: Andricus quercusramuli; assembly: GCA_932178445.1. Taxonomy (NCBI): domain Eukaryota; kingdom Metazoa; phylum Arthropoda; class Insecta; order Hymenoptera; family Cynipidae; genus Andricus; species Andricus quercusramuli. The sequence continues at coordinate 15,586 of CAKNXH010057356.1, forward strand.
TGCCCACATCAATATTTTCTTATCTATTCTTTAAGGTAATAAGAAACGCACACTCCTTATATCCAACCATTCTTTCCTCGGTCGGCCTTTGGATACGCTCATTACTGACCATGTCCATTAGCGTTTTTTCGCAGACATTGCCCAGGACTTTCATGCCAACCACGTTAATTTTACTCCTATCCTTAAAAATATTGTTATTTTAGCTTTATTTGTTATATTTTTACTTCCGTTAAGGCTCATGTAGTGTGTATTCCAACGTACAAAACTCACCTCAAAAAATTGGTTTCGAATGCTGGCGCACCGAAAGGATGTCAGGGGGCAATTTTTTCCCCCACAGGAAGCACATATCCATATTTGAGGGGGAAAGTCCCTCCGGAACGTCAACACTCGCGATAAATATTAAAAAATTAAAAAATAAAAACATTTTTCAAAGATCGAAAAAAAGTAAACAGAAACAGTACAATCAGCGCCGCTTGGTGTCCCGATCAATCACTAAATCGATTTAAAAGGACTTCTGGCGCCATATTCAAAATAGAAAAAGCATTGAAACATATGTAGGAGTAATAATTCTTAATAAGTTATAATGTATTATTTGAAAAACATAACAAATAAATATTATCTTACAAAAATATAAGAAAAAAAGAAGGAAAAATATATTCAACGCAAAATACTGACTGATAAAATAGATAAATAAAACTCGCAACATTTTCTTCTAATTCTGAGTTGATCTTTTAACATTCCCTTCACACCACCCACACCGAAGAAATAATTTACATATAGCTAAAAAAGATTTGGTAAAGATTTTCCAAATTTGTAATTATCAAAAATAAGCATTGTCCACAAAATGCAATGTTATTGTGTTTATGATTTTGTCAGAGGAACCTTAGGCTATATAATGTACAACCAACACCCCATAAAACCCACCCACGCAATAGGACTGAACTGTAGAAAGCTGGAAAGACCCGGTGAATAGTTTCCGATCTTAGTTCATGGGAATATAATCATTTCTCTAAAAAATCAAAGTTACAGCGACTTTGATTTTTTTAAAAGGTCCTTCGGTTCTGGATTATTATTATAACATCCCCAAAAGTCCATCCACACACAAGAAATGAATTACATATGGCTGTTAAGATTTCGTATAGATTTTCCAAACTTGTAATTAGCAAAAAGAAGTTATTTCCACAAAATGCAAAGTTATCAAATCCACCCACGTATTAGAAATCAATTCTAGTAAGCTGGGAAGACTTGGTAAATATATTACTGCATTATTCTTTGACGAAAAAATAACATTTTTAGACAAAGTGGAAGTCGTTGTCTCTATGATTTTTTGATGTGATCCTCAGTCAATAGATTGTTCTCAGAACACCCATACAAACCCACTCTCGCATTAGAAATCAATTCTAGAAAGTTTTCGAGACAAGTTTTTTATTATTTATTCCAAAGACATTCTGACTCTTATGGCTTCATTCCAAACCTGAATTCGAGTTGGAATTCACTGGCTGCAGTCGATCAGACTCAATAGTGGCCGCTGGTCATTATGAAAACGATTTCAAATTTTTCTTTTTTCACATTACTATTGAGAGTCAGTTTTCAAGATTTTTTTATTATTTATTCCAAAGACATTCTGACTCTTATGGCTTCATTCAAAACCTGAATTCGAGTTGGAATTCACAGGCTCAAGTCGATCAGACTCAATAGTGGCCGCTGGTCATTATGAAAACGACTTCAAGTTTGTCTTTTTTCACATTACTATTCAGAAGCAGTTTTCGAGACAAATTTTTTATTATTTATTCCAAAGACATTCTGACTCTTATGGCTTCATTCCAAACCTGAATTCGAGTTGGAATTCACAGGCTCAAGTCGATCAGACTCGATAGTGGCCGCTGGTCATTATGAAAACGATTTCAAATTTTTCTTCTTTCACATTACTATTCAGAAGCAGTTTTCGAGACCAATTTTTTATTATTTATTCCAAAGACGTCTATTCTGACGTATATAAGTCAAAATATGCGTCACATCGTTGAGTCATTCAGTGAACTTATTGAAAAAATGTTGCCCCACTTTTGTTGATGAAAGCTCTAAGATTTCATATAACAGTGTTTTAACGATAAATATAACAAGAATAGTTGCACCAGGTTTGAGCTATCATTGAACAATGGTATGGAGTGAGCAACAAGTGACCACGTGCGAATCGTATCTGTGTCCGATGAGTACGGAGAGTCACAATTTCATATATCTATGCAACATTTTGGAATTATATGTACAACAATCTTTTTGTTTCACAGAATGGTGAAAGTACAATTTCTAATTCTTACAGAAAAATTTTGATAAGTTCTGTTTGGTGGGTGGGTTTCAGGGAGTATTACAATGACAATACATAGCTCCAGGACAATCTCGAAAACTGCTTCTGAATAGTAATGTCAAAAAAGACAAATTTGAAATCGTTTTCATAATGACCAGCGGCCACTATTCAGTCTGATCGACTTTAGCCTGTGAATTCCAACTGGAATTCAGGTTTGGAATGAAGCCATAAGAGTCAGAATGTCTTTGGAATAAATAATAAAAAATTCGTCTTGAAAACTGATTCTCAATAGTAATGTGAAAAAAGACAAATGTGAAATCGTTTTCATAATGACCAGCGGCCACTATTGAGTCTGATCGACTTGAGCCTGTAGATTCCAACTCGAATTCAAGTTTGGAATGAAGCCATAAGAGTCAGAATGTCTTTGGAATAAATAATAAAAAACTTGTCTCGAAAATTTCTAGAATTGATTTCTAATGCGAGAGTGGGTTTGTATGGGTGTTCTGATAACAATCTCTTTACTGAGGATCACATCAAAAAATCATAGAGACAACGACTTCCACTTTTTCTAAAAATGTTATTTTTTCGTCAAAGAATAATACAGTAATATATTTACCAAGTCTTCCCAGCTTACTAGAATTGATTTCTAATACGTGGGTGGGTTTGATGGAGTGGTAGGGGTACATTATGAAGCCTAAGGTTTCTCTGAAAAAATCATTAACACAATAACTTTGCATTTTGTGGAAATAACTTTTTTTTGCTAATTACAAGTTTGGAAAATCTTTACCAAATCTTAACAGCCATATGTAATTTATTTCTTGTGGGTGGATGGACTTTTGGGGATGTTATAATAATAATCCAGAACCAAAGGACCTTTTAAAAAAATCAAAGTCGCTATAACTTTGATTTTTTAGAGAAATGATTATATTCCCATGGACTAAGATCGGAAACTATTCACCAGGTCTTTCCAGCTTTCTACAGTTGAGTTAAATCGCGTGGGTGGGTTTTATGGGGTGTTGGTTATACATTATATAGCCTAAGGTTCCTCTGAAAAAATCATAAACACAATAACATTGAATTTTGTGGAAAATGCTTATTTTTGCTAATTACAAATTTGTAAAATCTTTACCAAATCTTTTTTAGCTATATGTAAATTATTTCTTCTGTGTGGGTGGTGTGAAGGGAACGTTATAAGATCAACTCAGAATTAGAAGAAAATGTTGCAAGTTTTATTTATCTATTTTATCAGTCAGTAGTTGGCGTTGCATATATTTTTCCTTCTTTTTTTTCTTATATTTTCGTAAGATAATATTTATTTGTTATGTTTTTCAAATAATATATTATAACTTATTAGGAATTATTATTCCTACATATGTTTCAATGCTTTTTCTATTTTGAATATGGCACCAGAAGTCCTTTTAAATCGATTTAGTGATTGATCGGGACACCACGCAGCGCTGATTGTACTGTTTCTGTTTACTTTTTTTCGATCTTTGAAAAATGTTTTTATTTTTCAATTTTTTAATATTTATCGCGAGTGTTGACGTTCCGGAGGGACTTTCCCCCTCAAATATGGATATTTGCCGATAATCTTCTTACCCTCATTCATACGCCTGTCTATTTCTGCATTTATCTCTCCGTCATTAGTAAATAAACTACCAAGATACACTACTGTCGGAAATTGTCGGTACGATCAGCAAATGTACTGTTCAAAATCACTGCTGACTTTGAAACGTGACTACTTGTTCAAAAAAGGAGCATGAAACTTTTTCAGAAAACACATAGGAAGCTTATTAAATTATGCGTCAATTGAGCCTTAATAGAGATATTTCTGACCTTTTAAATAGAATGTACCACGTGAGAATTAAAACAAAAGCAAGAATGTCTCGAATTTTCTACCTCGACTTCAACTTGTGGCATGACCTAAGAAAGTTGTAGCAAAAATCTCAAATTCACGACAAACTGTCTTTGAAGTATTATATTTAATTTAAGCCAATAAAACTTTAAAGATATTCACGGGTTCCCAAAATATGACAATGAATGTACGAGCGTTCGGCGCAGAAACGCTCGGACATTGTTAGTCGTATCTCAAGAACCCATAAAGATTTTTCAAGTTTTGTTGGCTAAAATTGAAGATAAGACTTCAAAGACTGTATGAAATGAATCTAAGATTTTTGCTACAACTTTTCAAGGTCATGCCACAAGTTGAAGTCGAGGTGCAAAATTCGAGGAATTCTTGTATTTTTTTTCTTACGTGGTATATTTTCTTCAAAAAATCAAAAATATCTCTAGCAGGGCTCATTTAACGCGCTATTCAATAAACTTTCTAACGGTTTTTAAAAAAAGATTCAAAGTCAGCAGTGATTTTTAATAGTATTTTCGCTGATCGTACCGAAAATTTCCGACGGCCAGTAGGTCCTCCATGTTCAAATTTCAGAACTGAGCCCTTCCAACAGGGATTTTTTCCCGAGAGGTCATAAATTTTCTCTCAGTTTTCTTCCGAAAAAAATGGTAGATCTTGAAACAGGTGGAGCGATCCTGGGTCACGCTGCACTTGTCGATTGTGGAGACCCCTGGTTTAGGGCAATGTCACATACTGGTTTTTTCAAAATTTCCTTCAGAAAGCATACATTTTTTTTATTTACGTTAATTTTGAGGCCGATGTTCTTCATGCGAATATTCAGCCTGCTCAACATTCTTTGCAAGGCTTTGAATGACTCTGCCATAATAACCTTTTCATCTGCAAACGCTTACACACGCACCTTCATTGTCCAAAGATCCACACCTTCTTCGACGAGGAAGGCCATTCTTATACAATTGCCTATTATATTTTTAGGAGAAGTTGTAGGCTCCGGAAGCTTCCATCATGAGTCCTTAAAGAAACCAATCCCAAAGCTACTGGAACTACTGGATGAAATGAGCCTGACGCTGGCAAGCTGGAATCTTGTTGAGTTGGCTAATAAATGAAGCTTTCATACCTCCAAGGCAGCCGATTATGAGAATTATAAGATGGACTTTGTAGCCTTAGTACAGCCTACTCAGCTCGAAAAGAAGTGCTTGATATTTCGCCTGTTTTTCTCCCTCCTTTGCCGTGATATTACCATCGGCTGGTGCCGAGAATTCAATCACGTAAATGATCTTGTTCTTCAGATCTTGGAGGACAATGTCAGGCTTCGTAGCACTGATACGTTGAGTGGTGGAGAATGAGAAATTCCAGTAGATCTTACACTGATCATTCTCCACAACTGACTCGAGTTCTCCCTGGGCGTATGGCAAGACGGGCAATAGATCAACACCATAGAAATGCCTAAGATAGTAATATGTCACTTTTAGAGCTGCATTGTGTCTCTCTATGTACGCGTAGCGTGCATATTTAGAGCATCCACTGAGAACATGTCCAAGTGTTTTGGTCTCTTGCTTGCACGCTCGGCAGTTGGTATCGCGTACAGGTATATTCATGATGCGCTCGCGGTAAACTAAGGTGTCTATGACGCCGTCTTTACAGGCAAAAAGAAATCCCTCGGTCTCCGATCTCAATCCAGCAGACTTGAGAAACATGTTGGACAGACCCATCGAGAGCTCTTCTCTACGTAGGATGCCGTAGAACTTACCATGGAGGGGTTTCTCAGCATGTTCTCTTAGTAGGAGCGTATGTTCTGCTTCCTGTATACGACTTTTGAGCACCAGAGGTGTTAGTGATGCTAGGCCATGTGTAATGTCGCTGGAATCAAATGGGAGGTCAAGCTCCTCTGCGGCCCTATCTGCTGCATGGTATAGAAACACCGCAGCATTGGCGACTTCATGTTGATGTACGAGTCGCATAAGTACGCATAATCTCCTTCAGATTCTCCTCTAAGTCTGCTAGCAGCATATTGAATAGTAGCGGACTCAATGAACACCCTTGCCTCAGACCTCTTCCTGTCCAGAAAACCTCCCCTTTTTCCCCCCTATCTTCACCCTAATCCTGGTTTCAGTAAAAATTTCCTTTATCCTCACCACTAACCCTTCCTCTATTCCCCTCTCTTTCATTGCCTGCCATAGCACTTTTCTATTCACTGAGTCAAAAGCTGCTTTAAAGTCTACGAACAAAGCGACTAATTTCCCTCTTTTTCTCCCTAAGTTTCTGTTAACCAAGTAGTTGAGTACGTAAATGTTATCTATTGTTCCCATACCTTTCCTAAATTCCGTCTGATTGTGTGGGATACTTTGTTTCTTTTCTATCTGATTCTCTAACATTTTTCTTAGAATTTCTGAGTATATTTTATAATCCACTGGCATGAGAGTGATCCCTCTGTACTCTTCTACCTTCTTACTCACCCCTTTCTTGACAAGCGGTATCACCAGCCCTGTCATCCACTCCTTCGACCGCCCTTCTCCTTTCCATACCTTGTTGCATATCTTCCACATCCCTTCCCTAATCGCTTCACCTCCATACTTTATCGCTTCGTTCTCCATATCATCCTCTCCTGTAGCCTTCTTTCTTTTCAGTGCATCTATCGCCTCATCCACTTCTTCTCTTGTTATTTCGTTCCCTTGCTCTATTTCTCCCTGGACTATCCTTCTATTTTCCCCTTTGATCCTATTTTCTTCTCCCCTAACAGACCCTTAAAGTAATCCGTCCACTCGTCCATTTCTATTTCTTCATTCACGCTCTTCCTTCCTCCTCTTTCCCTATTTATCACATCCCAGACCCTACCTTCTCTGATCGCTTTTTCTACTTTTTCCCTGTATTCCTCCTTTCTTCTTTGCTTTTTCCTTTCCAGCATCCTCTCATGTTTTCTTTTTCTGCTGTTGTACTCCGCCTTCTCTATTTCTCCTTTCCTCCATTTTCTTATACACTGTTTCATTCTCTCTTTACGCTCCCTGCATTCCTCGTCCCACCAGCCTCTCTTTCCCTCTTCTCTTCCTTCTTTTGTACCTATCTCATTCCTTACCTTCTCAACCGACCCTTTCAACCTTCCAATTAACAAGTCTACTCCCTCCTCCTTTTCATACCTAACATTCTCCTTTTCCATTTTTTGTTTAAACTCTTTTAATTTATCTATCCCCCAGAATCCCATTTTCGTGTTCCTTTTCCCCCCTCTTTCCTTTCTCCCTCTGCTGCGCTTATGGACGCCACCTTTCAGTGTAGCTATTACTGGGAAGTGCTCGGACCCTATCTCATTCCCCACATTCATACTGCATATCATATTCCTCATTCTTTCTTCCGCCAGGATGTAGTCTTATTACTGTTTCTCATTTACCTATAAATGTGATCCCTCCTTTCTCATCTCCTTTCAGATTGACATTACATATAAACCATCCTGTTTCTCCTATTACGTCTAGTATCCTCCTCCACTCCCTCCTGTCCTTCTCTGTTCTACCTTTTACTGCCAATTCTTTTCTCACACCTGAGAGCATGCCGCACATCCCTCTACCTTTAACGTGTTCCTTTCTTGCTTCTTGCATTGTCCACATATACCCTTTGGGTAAAATCCTTTTCATCCCCTTCCAATCCTTCTCATCCGCTCAGGTTTCACTCATCATAATCACATCCCACTATAAAATAATGAAGTAAAAGTTTTAAAAAAGAAATTTATAATTTCACTTACAATAAAAAATATCAGGTTCTACAATTTCCTTCAAGAACCTTCTTTCTCGCGAAAATTGAACTTCGAAATTCAAGAATTGGTTTAAAGATAATTAAAAAATAAATTGCGTGGGTAATTGAAGATGGGTGATTCAGAATTAGATAATTAAAGTGCGACAGTTCAGACCTAGGTAAATAATTTTTCTAAATTAAAATTTATAATTTAGTTAAAATTTCATGTCACTTAATTTCACAACGTTTATAAAGGAAACTATATAATTTTTTTTAATTACTTAAATTAATTTTTGTTGTCCCATTATCGTAAAATATATGTGATATAAAATTTTAAATTGTAATAACTAATTAGAACGTCATATTTATTATTTTAGTGAAATAAGGTGTATTGGATATTCGGAAAAACTTATCATTATCGGAAGACTGCATTTTATAACCCACGCACTGTGAAACTTACACGAAAATTCGGAGAAAATTCTAACTTCCCTCGAAATGCTCGGTTCTCGGATTTTGTTTTGCATATTACTTTTATTGGATATCGGACAATACCAAAAAAATTATCATCCCAATATCCTTAGCGGAAAATCGCGTTTTGTCAATCCACGGACTTCAAAATATACACGATAAAATGTGGAAAAATTTAGAACTGTCTTTTAAACGTTCGGCTCCCAAATTTACATTCACTTATCACGTGTATTTGATGTTACGAAACACCAGAAAAAGATTTATCTTAATATTTTTATCGGAAGACTGCGAAACTTGACATCAAATAAAAGTAACTAATGAAATAAAATGCGAGAACTGAGTTTTTAGTGGAAAGTTAGAATGTTTTTTCGAATATCAAATATAGCTTATTTCATTAACCCTTTGAGGCGCAGCGTATCATATACGATACGCCAAACTTTTTTCAGTTTTCTATACATACTGCGACCGTTTTCAGCTCAATCGCTCTCGAATAAACTTCTACAACATCATTATTACTTAGGCTTCGTAATGCTTTGATTGAAAATTTGAATATTTATTCATTTGATTATTTATAAACAAACAAAGACGGAAAATTTTCGATTTTTTTCGAATAAATTCATCCTTGGACAGAATTTTCAAGATAATCTTATGAAAATTTGTATAAAAGGGTTTTCGAAGTCACTGATCACGAATCCGGTATCAAAATTAAAAATATCAAGATGGCGGATCCAATATGGCGGCTATTTTAGGCTAGAATTTCGGTTTTCTGAATCACTCACTTGGAAAAAGGTATAAGGGGATTTACGGGCTTGCTCATCACGAGTATGAATTAAGAATTTCAATACTCAAAATGGCGGACCCAACATGGTGACTATTTTACGTTAGAGTTGCAATTTTCTATGTAGTTCACTTGGAAAAAGGTGTAAGGGTGTTTTCAGGATCGTTGATACGGATCCAGTATTAAATTTTTCAAATTCCAAAAAGTAGACCCAATTTATTGGGTCCGTCATTTTGAAAATTGAAATTCTGCATTCATATTCGTGATAAGCGAACTCGGATAACCACGTATATCTTTTCCCAAGTGAATTACTCACCAAATCGCAATTCTAACTGAAATAGCCGCCATATTAGATCCGCCATTTTGAATTTTTGAATTCTGATACAGGATTCGTGACCAGTGACCCCAAAAACCTTGGAAACACCATTGATACCCATTGCAAGTCTAGCACAAATATGTGCGCCTCAAAGGGTCAAAATAATAAATATGGCGTTATAATGAGTTATCACCATATAAAATTATATACTATATTATTTTTATTATAATTGAACAAAAAAAATTGTATTTGTGTAATTTTGACGTAGTAATAATTTTTTTCTTCCTTTCAGCATCCATTCGGATAAAAAAAACGACAGCACTTTCCTATCCAGTAATCTTATCCAACATTACTTGAGCTTGGGAGATAAATTTTGTTTTATTTTCAACCGATAATTTTGATTTTACAGAATGGTTTTTCTTTCTCCTGAAAATTCCGATTTTGTTAGCTATTTGGTTCTGTACTGCCACTTTTCAATTCTGCTCTGATTCGTGCTCTGAATGATATTGAGGACCTGAAGTTTAAAGACTCGCAGGATAGGGAGCATGTGATCGCATTATTCATATTAAAAATGTTGGCGTTACCTGAAGTATCAGTGACGATGCAATGGTCAGCATACGCCAGAAATGATTAATAAAATAATCAAAGCTTTTTAGATTTATCAATCAGTTATTTAGTTAGTTTTAATACGGGCGTGAAGCCCATGGAGAACTCCCCTGACGCTCAAACTATAAAGCCTATTGTGTCACACCCTTACTTGTTCACTCTCAGCAGTCGACCCCAGACCTCTTGACGAAGCCCAGTATGTCGACCACCGATCGTGTTTTGATTTCCTCTGTTTCCATAAAATGGACCCCGAGGGTCTGTTGCCTGAGCCTAGCTAATGCCGGGCACTGGCTTAATACATGCAGGGATGTTTCATCATCCCTGCCGCACCTCCTGCACTCCGTCGTGGGGCTACACCCCATTTTGTGCATATGATAGTTCAAGTGATTGTGCCCTGTCAGGGTCTGTACCACTGTCCTTATGTCTATCTTGGGTAAACCCTGGATTTCCCTGGCTCTGTCCATCTTATAGGTATACCCCAGGATGGATTTCGCCTGACGGCAACCCTAGGTTTTTTCCCAGTATTCTCTGTGTTTTGTTCGGACCCAGTTTTTAATGGCTATCCCGACACTGCAAGACGCTATTCCCAGTACCGGTTCCGGTCCTACGAATTCGCTCGCTGCGCCGCACTTTGCCAACTGATCCGCCTTTTCGTTGCCCTTGATCACTGTGTGACCAGGGACCAATGTGAGAGCCACTTTGTTCCTTTCTGCAAGTTGGTCTAATGCCTTTTTGCATTCCGAAACCAGTTCTCATGTTATATCTGGTTTCCCTATTGCAGTTAGTGTCACTTGGCTGTCCGAGCAGATCGTGATCTGTCTGCCAGCAGCGTTTTCATCTATTAGTGTTTCAGCACAGCAAAGGACGGCTAGGACCTCCGCTTGAAAAACAGTAGCGTGTCTCCCAAGTATGATCCCTATCCCTTTCCCTCTCTTACTGTCATAAATTCCTGCTCCTGACCCTCCCTCTCCCCTGGAGCCATCCGTATACCAGATTTCCCCTTGGAGGAGCGGGTTACCATTTTCTTTCCACAGATCCCTGCTTGGGATACAGACGCGGAAAGTTTTGGCAAAGTTGAAGCGTTTTGTTATTTTATCTTACCTCATCTGTAGAATCGGCAGTGTGCTGATATCACTCGGAAGTCTAGTGCGTTTACTCCCCGGAGTCCATCTATTTGCTCTCGCCAGGAGGCCCATCGCGTGAGCCGCTCTGGCGGTTATCGCAAGATGTAGGGGTTCCTCACAGATCATGTATTTTATCGCCTCATTGCTCCTCATTGCTCCAGTCAAACCCTCAAATGCTAGCTTTTGTAATCTTCGCAGCCTGTCCTGCATTGTCTTAAATTTCGATCGTGGCCACCAGACCACGACCGCGTGTAGCAGCCTGGGTTTCAAGACAGCAGAGTAGAGCGATGCCAGCATTTTAGGCCCTAACCCCCACGTCAACCTAAAGGCTCTCCCGCACATTCAGAAAGTCATGACAAATTTCCTGCATTGGGTCTCAAAGTGCTTTGCCCAGCTCAGCTTGCTATCTAGGATTACTCCTAGATATTTAACTGAATCTGAAAACGTCAGCTTCCCACCACAGAATACAGGAGCGTCATCTTTCGGACATTTATAATTCCTCGTGAATATGACCAGGTTGGTCTTTTCCGGATTTACCGAGAGTCATGTGCTATCGCACCAGAGCTCTACGATGCGCAGCGCCGACCTTATAAGGCCCATCGTTTCCAGATGAGCCCCCCTAACTAGGATTACAAAGTCGCCTGCATATCCTTGGGTATAGTACCCTTCTTTATTTAGCCTTCGAAGGAGGCCGTCCACTACGATGCACCACAGGAGGGGTGACAGGACGCCGCCTCTGGGCAACCCTGCGGAGCTATCCCCCTTACTAGGCCTTCACCCCATCTGGTTTCCTGTCTTCTTCGGCGTAGCATGCTTCCTATCCAGCACATCTCAAAGCCTCTCGACAGATGACTTCTGGAGGAGTATTGCTGAAGGCACCCTCTATATCCAAGAAAGCGCCCATAGCGTACCCCTTTTGTTCCAACTGCTGCTCCAATTTTGCTACAATAGCATGAAGCGCAGTTTCTACGGAGCAGCCTGCTTAGAAAGCATGCTGCCCTCTATGCAGCGGGGAGGCCAAAAGCACCTGATCCCTAATGTATCTCTCGACCAGCTTCTCTAGCGTCTTCAGGATAAAAGATGTTAGGCTTAGTGGTCGGAAATCTTTGGCAGCAGTGTAACCTTCCCTCCCAGGTTTGGGTATGAAGGCCACTCTGCCATCCTTCCATGCCGATGGTACGTGTTTAAGGGCTATACTTGCCTTTAAAATTTCGTCAGATGAGGGACAACGAAACCCATGCCTTTTTGTAAAAGCGCTGGATAAATGCCATCCGCCCCTGGTGATTTAAAGGGGCAAAAGGACCCTACGGCCCATTCCACCTTTTTTGTAATTAACGACCTTAGCGGCGAAATTCCAGTCGATCCTCTCCACCCCCTGGTCCCGGTATTCCTTCTCTTGGTCGGTTCGAATTCGCTGAAAACCCGGAAAGTGAACTTCCATCAGGTGATTCAGCGTTGCTACTTCATCTTCGGCAAACTTACCATTATCGAGCCTTATGAGCCCGAGGTGAGCTTCCGGATTTTTCGCTAGGATCTTGTGGAGCTTCGCTGTTTCCGGAATGTTTTTCGATTCCTCGCAGAAGCCCCTCCAATCTTCCTGCTTATGCTTCCTGATGTTTTCATTGCATTTGCACTGTGCCGTCTTATAGATATCCCAGTCCGAAGGCAATTTAGTTCTATTTGCCCTATTGCACAACATTCTTGTCTTTCTACGGAGTCTCTCCAGGTGGGTGTTCTACCATTCTGCTCCCTTTCTAGACTTGATAGTGCTTGTAGGGCAATTGGTCTCATATGATGTTGTCAGAGCCCTTCGCAGAAAATCCGCAGCGTGCTCCAACTCATCATTGGTACCGTAGCTTGTGGGGAATTCCGCAAGCCTCCCTTCGAGTTCCTCTTTATATGAGTCCCAAAGTGTATTTCTAGGGTTTCTAATATTAGATACCACTGGTTTTCCTAGAATCATAAGAATCATCCTGAACATAAAATCAAATCGAGAACCTCACTCCTGTTTTTAGTCTGGAATGTGGGAGTATCACCCCGATTCAGAATCTCCAGCTCTGTGCCTGCTATGTATTCAATTAAATCTCTCCCTCTGTCATTGATGTTTGTGCTTCCCCACAACGTGTGGTGAGAGTTTGCATCACAATCCAACAGTAGAGGAATCTTGTTCTCTTTACAATACCGAATTAGAGCCTCCACCTCCATGGGAGGCGGGGGTCCCTCGGCATCGCCAGGAAAGTAAGGCGAGGCAATAAATACCACTAGCCGTTCTCCGCTACTGCCCCTGAGTCTCACCTTAAGAACGGTGAGATATCTAGAGCAGAATTTAGGCCCCAAGATTGCATTCATACCTTGACGGCTATGCATGCCCTTGGCGTTTTTTCGCGTGGCCCCTTGTCTATGGAGCCACATCCTGACAAGCCACAAATCCTTTCCCTGTATAACCAGGGTTCTTGGATTAGGGCAAGCCCTGTCTGCACCACAGACATGCATCTGGCTAGAACCGCTGAGGCCCCTTTGCTGTGGTGCAAATTAATCTGCGTAATGGAGATTCCCGTCTCAGCCATTAAGAGGTTATTTCGGGGCATCTCCGGACGCTTCTGGGATCCCTGCGGATCCCAGTTGGGTCACCCGGAAGGTAACCCTACTCGCCCCTAGATAGGGACGATAATCTAGAGCCGCAAGGGCTCTGATCGAGGATTCAGGAAGTCCAACAACTAGAATGCAGCCTCTCCCCGTCGGCCTGGATCCCTGGTCGTCGGAAAATACCTTTCAAGAATCAGTTCGCAGGGACGGGTTCTGAAAGCTCAGGCGCCCCAGAACGGTCGCCGGATTCTCGGGGTCACCGGGAATCAATACGGTCGCTCTACGGTACCTTTGCAGACACTCCGTCCCCTTGACTTCCAAGTTCAGACCTTCTTTTAGCCTGAACGTTGGGGTTTTCTCGACAATCCAGTCTCGCGACCAGATGTCAGCGGCCTCTACAACAATGGCTCCCGACCTGATGAAGATGTCTTTGAATCCGGGGGCGCTTCCCTCGCGAGGTAGCGCGTCAATCCCTTTTGAGATTTCATCCCTCAAACTGTCCCAAGTCCTCAAGAGGCAGACTGTTATCAGGATAACCCGACGCAACGAAAACCCTCACGAGGACGTTGTTGGCCGTCGGTGAGAAAGTAAGACCCTGTGTTACCAGGAGCTTCTGCCGTTTGAACTTCCTATTTGGGGGAGTTTCTCCGGAGCCCTTCTTCCTCTTGCCTATAGAATAAGCCTGAGGATCGCTCCGGGTAAATTTCCCGCAGCGACTGTAAGGAGCCTTGGCTGCTGTTTGCGAGCCGCGCATGACGGTCTCTCTTTCATTGTGCTCCAAAACGGCGCCTCTTCCTTACGGAGAGTTCCGTTAGTTGCACTCCCACGGCTTCGACATTATTGTCTCCACCGTCTTCACTATTTCGCACCGCCTCTGGTGGGTTGTCCCTTGCGGAGACTCCCACCTTTGGCGGTGGCTTGGAAGAGGGACCCGAAGCGGATCCCTCATTTTTTGTGTTTTGTATTTTTGATTTTTTGGGTAACATTTCTGTCCCACGAGAAGCTAGGGAAGTAAGAAACACCCCCTACAGAGCTCCGCTTGTAGGGGGCGGGTCTACATACTATGGGATTCGACCTGGTGTCCTAAAGTCCCCGTTAAGGCACCTCCTTCGAGACCTCTACCTGTCCACATCTGCTGAGGAGGGCAGGCTGAGATGTCAAAGGATTTGTTAACCCTGGTACCATTCAGCTCTCGACACGGCGATCACATCTTAGCTTGGGAGCATGAGAACTCGCGCTCTCGATATTCCAGTGGACTTTGCCATTACCCCCTGGAAGGACCGCTCCTTAGTTTGAGTCTCACTGATCAGAGTCCGTCAGTTCCCCAGATTAGCCATACCTAGCGATATAGCACCACCGTGAGATAAATTCTATATTCACCCTGAATGGCCCGGCGGATAAGGTAATCAATTGCGCATTTCGTGCCTCGAACGGAGGCATTTTTTTAAAATATGACTGGCACCGGAGGAGTCCTTTTAGGATGGGATACAATTGTGATAACGGAAATATTTACCTCGGCACTATTTTCAAAGGTAACGTAAACTTGTGTTATACTTGGAACTAAATAAATGTCAGGGAACTGAAATAAGGTAATAATCATAGAAAAGTTTTATGATTTATGTGAATAAAAAAACTTATATCAAATTTTTGTATACAAATTTTAAAAAAGAGGACATTTTAAATGTAGGAACTAAAAATATTACTGCAGTTTTTCAAAACATTTTTTAGCAAAACATTAGTTGAAAAATCTGCCCGCTGCCGGGCACATTCTCGTTTTTTTTATTTCTCCTGTTATTTTTCACTATTTACGAAAACTATGCGTCGTATTAAAAAAAATTTCAAGAAAAATTTATAGATTATTTTACATAGTGGGCTGGATTACATAAAATATCGGCAAAACCCCAAAAATGTATTTTCAAATTTTCAATTTTCATGTATAAAATTTCATACACTAGGTATTTTTATGCTCTATTCTAAAAGGACCGGCTTCTAGGCTTTGAGCTGTTAAACTGACGACAGTCCGAACCTAACCTTTTCTCGAGTGATATACGCAACGATTTCGTGCACTGAAATATTCGACTCGCGCGAAGTTAAATATTTTCTGTTTCACGCTGTCAATTTAAAAACGGGTTAATGGCGAACAATGTTAAAGGTAAGTAGATTACTTTTGTATGAAATGTGGTTTAAAACTTTTTACATTGTGTGTTTAAAAGAGTGTTGAATGTATACATTTAAAGCAAGCATGTGAATTTGATAACCTAAAAAGAAGTATAAAAATAGTTATGATTCCGGGAGATCCCGGATTTTTGTATGTTGCAGAGTATTTAAAATGTTACTAAGTTTCGAAATCGAAAAAATTCGCTGCGGAATGCTGCAGACCTCGCTTTGGAAACCGAAAATCATAATGTCGTTCACGCTTGGCACGTTTTTTCACGCGCACAGTGCCGAGTGGGTGTGACTATACCAGTGTTGCCAACGGTCAAGGCAAAGAGTCAGAAGCTTTTTGTCAAGAGATTTGAAAAAAAATCAGGAAATTGAACAAAAATGTATACATTTATTGTTATTAATAATTAATATCGGAAGTATTACTTTCGGAAGTATCCGAAAGAAGGGATAATTTTATCACCAGAAGTCTTGCAACTGTTGCTCTGTACTGGCAGTTCTCGCGAGAAGTATCGTTTAAATGAATCGATAGAATACTCTACTGACGAATCAGAACCCGCTACTTCTTCTGAGGACGGCGATGATTAATTAATTATCTGATCAACTGATCAATCATTTGTTACTGTTATTTAGATTGTACAAGGAATAAAATTCGTATTGAATATATTATAACTAAATTTTCAGAAATTATCTCAAATTTTACCTTCACTTCAGGCAAACCATTACTATTTTTCTTATTCAATATTTTAAATAAACGACTTTTAAAACACCCAAATATTAGTTTCTAATAAAAAAGTTGCGTAAATTCATCCGATTTTCACAAAAATCAGATGCATTTTAGTAACACAGATAGTCAATTCCGATCCACCATTTTGTTTAAACAAAATTTTGAGTAGATATTTTGAATAACTCACTGTAAGACAGTGAACTTACCGATTCACACAAAAATTCATCAACTTAAGAATCACCATCCAATTTTTGGATGCGCGCATTTGTCTAATTTTGCTGATTTCTCATGTAATTCAGCCCACTGTGTTTTATGATGAACAATTTGTTGTGTGAGTGCCTAGAGACACCCCTTTGGCTCGAGTGGTGATATGGCAAGATGGCGCGGGAATCTGGACACTCAACGTCACATCCCGGTCTCTTCATAATATTATTGTGTCTATAAATGTGTGCACGGGAAGTAAGGCGGAGAACAAAGGCTTGTTGTCACGTGGCCGAGAACTTGAACAATGGACTACACTTCGTAAAATACGTATCCTATTAATTATTATTGAGTGCAAATCGTTGATCTTAAGTGAATCTAGTTATTAAAACTAAGTTTAAATGCAACTAACGGAACTTTAACAAACAAGATTCGAGAGATACATCTCTGTTGCTGGCTTGGGCTCTCGACCTGAAAAAGAAAGGGTGGACATTCTCTGTTATACCATGGGAGAACAATGCGAAGAAATTCTTGCCAGGATTGTGCCAGAAGAGGCTGAGCAAGCGCTATATGCCACCGTGAAAGAAAAATTTGATCATTATTTCGCTCCAAAGAAAAACGTCGTCTTTGAAAGACA
This sequence comes from Andricus quercusramuli, assembly GCA_932178445.1. Classification (NCBI taxonomy): domain Eukaryota; kingdom Metazoa; phylum Arthropoda; class Insecta; order Hymenoptera; family Cynipidae; genus Andricus; species Andricus quercusramuli. The sequence continues at coordinate 33,075 of CAKNXH010057356.1, forward strand.
CAAATTCAACAGATGTATACCGCAACCTGGTGAGTCTGTTGATACGTTTATAACTTCTCTGTACATATTGTCTGAAAAATGTGAATATGGAACTTTAAAAGAATCTTTAAATCGCGATCGTATTGCGATTGAATTGACAAACAGGAAATTCTCAGATCGTCTTCAATTGAAGCCGAATTTAACTATGGACCAGGCAGTCACCGTCGCGTGACAAGCTGGAATACATGCCAAGGAAGGTAAACTAATCCGGGACAGTCGAGATGAAAATACAGAGATCAACAAATTAGTATTTCAAAAATCGAAGAAGGCTTCAGAATATAAAATCGATGGGAAATCTTCGAAGAAAAAAGATACATCGCAGAAAGACAAGTGCTACAGGTGCGGACTCGAACGTCACGATCAAGATAAACGATGCTCAGCATTTAATTCGGTATGTAGAATCTGTAAGAAAAACGGTCATTGGGACCGTGCGTGTAAAAATAAATCGATTCGTGTAGTTGATCGCGACACGTTCAATAATTCTGACTCGGATGACACCAAGGAGTATTTTTAGGTACAATTCACTCTAAGGTTAAAAAGAATAATTCAAAATATTGGATTCCCTTAAAAATTCGAGAATTTAACAAAGAAGAACATTTCTTAGTGGACACAGGTGCAGATGTCACTTGCATCCCCCTTCTTAGCGTACCTAAGAACCTTTTAGATAACATTCACAGAAATCATGATGTTATTTTTGGTCCAGATAAAAACAAAATATCTGTCAGGATACTTATACCTAACTCTCAAATCTGCTGAACATGCATCGAAAGTTAAAGTATACGTATTACAGAAATTTAGTTCAAACATCTTGGGCAGCGATGTAAACAGCTAATGTAAACGTATAAAGTGAATTCTCATGCTTGTTCTCGGGAATTGGTCAATTTAAACAGGAAATAATAATACCGATAAAAAGTAGCGCCAGACGGTTTCACCAATCCGCACCACGTAATGTACCTATTCCTATGCTTGATAAACTTAAGGCCGAGTTAGTTCGTTTAGTAAAAGATGAGATTTTAGTCTCGGTCGACGAACCTACTGTTTGGTGCAGCCCTATAGTATGCGTCCCTAAACCTGATGGTAGCATTCGCATATGTTGCGATTATACACAATTAAATAATAGTCTCGTACGTCCAGTATATCCGATCCCAAAAGTAGATATTGCCTTAGCTAGATTAAATGACGCTAAAAATTTGTTCACGCTTGGATGCAAATTCAGGGTTTCATCAAATTAAACTAGCAAAAGAAGGTGGACCTATAACTACTATTATTACACCTTTTGGTCTATTTATGTTTTATCGTTCGCCCTTTGGTGTCAACTGCGCATCAGATTATTTCTCTAAAATGTTCACAGATTTGCTCCATGATATCCAATATATTATCATACACGTAGATGAAGTGTTGATTTTTGCTGATACGATTGAAAAACACTATGAAACCCTGAGATTAGTTTGCGAAAAGCTAAAAAGGAAAGGGATAACCTTAAATTTAAAAAAGTGTCAATTTGGCATCACTAAAGTAGAATTTTTAGAACATGGTATTTCTGAAAAAGGAATTGAAGTAAGTCCAGAAAGGGTTGCGGCCATTTTTAACTTCCCTGTAGCAAAAGATAAGCAAGCATTATTACAATTTGTAGGAGCAGTAAATTTAGCTGGTAAATATATTCCTAATAGATCACAGGTTATGGAGCCACTTTTCACCCTGTTAAAAGATGATGCACCATTCCTTTGGAGCCATGCTCAAGACTCAGCGTTCAAAACAATAAAAAACCTTTTCAAAGAAGCTCTCCCACATTAGCGCAGTACGATCCCACTAGACACATTATAGTTCAAGCAGATGCTTCAAGTTGTGGTATCGTAGGTGCATTAATGCAGGGAAAAAATAGTGAAAGGCGAGTCGTGGCTTATACATCTAGAACACTGTCTTTAACCGAACAACGCTATAGTCAGATTGAAAAAGAAGCTTCAAGCTTAGCGTTTGCTAATGACAAATTCAAAGATTGTATAACGGGTCTAGATGCTGTTCTTGAAACCGATCATAAGCCCATTGTACAAATTTAAAAAAATAAACCATTAGATGATTTAACCCCGAGTTTACAAAGAATTAGAATCCGATTAATGAGGTTTAATTACAATATCGTATACGTTCCAGGAAGACAGTTCTGGCCGATTCTCTATCTACAAACCCACTAAGCGATAAAGACAAATTCAACAACGATTTAGAATGCGAAACCGAAAACTACATTCGATTTATAATAAATTCAATTCCAGGCAGTACTAATCTAATGGGAAGAATCCAAATTAAACAAGGAAGTGATTCAATTTGCAAAAAAATTAAAGCAATATTGTTTACAAGGGTGGCCAAACAAAGCGAAATTAACTCCGGATTAAAAAAATTATTACACGTTTAAAGATAATATCTCCTATTCAGAAGACTGTTTACTGTATAACACGAGACTCATAATTTTGCCTACCCTACAACTAGAAATAATCGCAAAACTACACAACGGACATTTAGGCATAAATAAATGTTGCGAAAGATCAATACAGACCGTTTGGGGAATTGGGCTGAGTAACCAATTACAGAATTTAGTTACAAATTGCTCTAGTTGTATAAAAGACCGAGCGAATTACAAAGAATCATTTATTGCTGAAGATTTTCCCAATAGACCATGGAAAAAGTTGCGTTAGACTTATTTAAACACAAAAAATGGTACCTCATAGCGACGGATTACTACTCACGTTTTATCGAAATTGTACCTTTAAGATCGATGGCTCCAAATTATTCCCAAAGTAATGTTTGTATAGAAGTTTCTGTAAAGATTGCAAAAAATATCATTAAAAAGTCACAGGACGTTCGTATCGGACTCATCTCTTATAGATTGACTCCTCTTGAAAATGGCTTCTCTCCCGCTGAGTTAATGTTTTCGAGAAAAATAAGGTCTACTGTTCCTGTAGTTCCAAGCAAATTAAGTGCTTTTCTTATCACGATAAAGTTTTTGTTAGAAGAAAAGAACGAGCAGAGAAGCAGGCTATGAGTTACAACGAGAGGTATCGATCTAAAAATCTTCCCCCTTCAGAAAATGGCGATTTTGTGTGGATGTCAGAAGAAGAAGATTAAAAAGAAGATTGACCTAGAAAAAGCATTTGACAAGGCGAATACAAGTAAACTTTGGGAAGTCCTGAAAGCGTACGAAGTTAATGGCTGGCTCCTACAAGCAATAAAAACAATATAAACTGGTAGCAAAGTGAGTGTAAGGTTAATGGAAAACTGAGTGACTGAGTTAACGAGTATGTATATTTGGGTAGCCTATTCACTTGTAACGGAGAAATAGGTGGAGAGTTAGATAGGCGCATAAGCGAAGGTAAAAAGGTTACCGGTAGAGCTGGGTCCATTATCAGAAGTAAAAAAATATATCAAATAAAGCTAAAATGGCAATATATAATTCTATATGTTTACCGACTGTGCTGTACGACAGCGAGACATGGACCTGTCAAGAAAAGGATAAGAGTAAAGTTAACGCCATTGGCATGAAACCTCTGCGCACAATATGCGGGAAAACACTGGTGGACAAAGTTAGAAACTAGATAATGTTCAAAAAAAGTTGTATAGGACAGACATTAGTTGACATATGGGAAAGAAGTCAGTTAGGAGAGAAAAGTGTGGCGACAAATAGTTTTATAAAAAGAGTGTGAGTAGAGTGAATGACGCCTGAAGCAAAAGACCTTGTATACTAATGGGCCTGAGTGGGGAGCTTATTATGACGATTTTATGAGGCTCTTCATTTGGGGTGTTGCGGAATGAACGTGTTATTTGAACAAATAACACGAGAATTCTAGATTAATCTCAAAAATCAATACCGTCTTCCTCACATTACTCCCTTCCTCAACGAGAGAGTCGCGCCTACCCCGGAAGGGAGATGGTATAATAACGAAACAATTCAGAATCTGTTTCTTTATTTAACAATTTACAGATTGTAAGTCTGATTGAAACTGTATAAACTATTTTGAATTTAGAAATAATATCAAATTAATAGATGCATAATTAAAAGCTGTTATTCAATTTGAAATCCTATTAAAATATTTTTTTTAGTTTCAAATATTACATTTATAATGCATTCAGTTTGAATTTGTTCAATAATGTAAAGAACAATTTTGTAATATTTATCCATGCTCGACTGTTAATTTAAAATGATTAATTCAAAATCAAATACTCTGCAGTCAACAATTTTAAACTGAATTTTTCGAAATAGAAAGGCTTGAATCGGTACCATTTCAAAGTGCTGAATTTGAACTTTGAATGCTACAATTTTAATTATTTCATGTGACAAACATTCATTTTTCAAGTGAAAGTGTTCAATTTTGATTCATCAATTGAGAGCATTGAAAATCATAGCATGGTTTGATATTTTGCAACTAAAAAGTTTATATGTATATATATATATATATATATATATATATATATGTATCATATGTTTTAAACTTCAATTTAAAAAGTTTAAAATACAAAAGACTTCCATTTGCAGTTACCGTAAATAATTCGTGTGAGCAAGGGTATAAGAATAGAGAAATCCCAAGAATAATTAAAGTATGGAAAGGCTAAAGGAGGTAATTGACAATTTTTAGACAGTGGGCTTATTTGCTACAAAATTCTCAAAAATTCAAATACACATCGTGTTAAAAGGATTTGTTCGAACTCGTATTTTTTTATGATAGCAATAACTTGAAGTTACATTTTCATACTCATTGAAAATAAAGGTCGATACATTTTGGAGAGAAGTCTACGAAATGCAGCATCCACTAAAAGAAGACACAAAGAATATCAATAGCTTTAAGGAGCTGTGCACCTGAGGGGGAATGTCCACCTATTACTAACGAGGAGGTGAATAAAGTATTAAGAGGCATGAAGAACTATTCCGCTCCGGGACCAGATGGTTGGTGGGCGCACAGTACTCCATTAAAAGATGGGCAACTTACCTGACCCGAAGAATTACAGGCCAATCACTTGTCTGAACACACTGTATAAGATCTTCACAGCTTTCCTAAATGATAGGATTTTTCGGACAATCGGACCTGTGTGGCGAGAAATGTACGAACAACGCGGCTCAAAGAAAGGTGTAGCAGGATGTCGGGAGAACCTGCTCATCGATAGATGTATCTGCAAAGACGTAGCATCCTGCCAGCGCTACCTATTGATGGCTTTGGAAAACCAGATTTACTATCCTACCTGGAAAACATCGTGTGACAACTAGCAACGTCACCTATCAGAGAGGTGTCTCTCATGGCGGCATTATGAGCTCTCCCCTCTTTCGCCTCATATTATTGCTACGATCTCTCGCACTTCGCTATCCCCAAGAGTACTTCTGCCGTAAACCTGGATATCGAAAGCATAAGGTCACTTATTTATTTTACATGAATGATCTCAAGATCTATGTTAAACATAAAAAGCAACTAGATTTAGCTCTAGGGATTGTCAAAGAGTACACTCTGGAGATCGAAATCAAATTTGGCTTAGAAGATGCGCCAAGGTTCATTTGAAGCGAGGATAACCTAATGGCATCCTTGAAGACCCTGAGCTCGTCGACAGAAGCGCTATACGACAACTTGGCGCTGGAGAGACGTATACATACCAGGGCGTGCCACAAAGCAGTCAGGATGTAACATCAATTAAGAATGCTTTCCGATGCAGATACAAACATCTTATCCGACAGATTTGGTCCTCCGAAATGTCGGCGAGGGACAAAATATCTGCCACGAACATGTTTGCGTCCAGGTGTGGTTCCATGGACGAAGGACCAGCTCTTGAATATCTTCATAACAGGATTATTCTGGGCATATCACATATTGTCGCAAATGGACGAGACCGTCTTCTTAAAATGGTCAGGAAACACGATGAAGTGGGCAAAGGAGTGTTCCTGTACAAAGCAGCAGAGAAGGCTTCTGAAACACTTGGCCTTGACTCCAATATCAGGGGTGAGCAAAATGCATGAAACTTTATCCATCTCGAGTATTTATTCCTGAAGGCCCGGATCAAGAAAGCAAAGGAGAGAAACTTTTGGGAACAGCATCCTCGATAAGATGATACACGGCATCTTCAACAGAAATGTGAAGGATCAGTCGATGTCGAATGAGATAACATTTGCTTTCCTCAAATCACCCGGATTGAATTTGGTCACGGAGGGTTTCATTTTGGCATGCCAGGACCGTGTAATTTCAATTTGCGCATACCGTCACCACATTTGGAGCCAAGACATCCCTGATGATAGCTGCAGGGCGTGTCATGCACACCCCGGGCATCTAGGACACATACTAGCGTGAACGACGTACATCCAAAGGCGGAATGCGGCACTAAGAGTGACTTATGACCATATCTACCACTCTCACGGCATTAGTCCTGATCGCTCCGCCAAACGCTCCTAGGGAAGTATAGTCAGTTGTCGAAAATAAGAAGTTCCGCATATACTGGAATTTCATATTCTCGACAATTCTTTCTGTCGCGCACTCGAAGCCTGACATAGTTCTCCTTGACTTCGAGAAACGAATCATGTTCGTTATCGAATTTTCTGCACCAACCGACAAGAACATCACAGCCAGGTAAAATGAAAAGAAAGAGACGTATACAGATCTTGCAAGGGGGTTGCGACTATTCGTTGAAAAATGGCCAAACTCTGAATTTGTTTATGATTATTGTTTAAATAATAAATAATTATTGTATATTTGCAAACTATCGTAGAAATCCTAATTCACTAAACTAATTGATCCTATTCGTTGAAACATAGCCAAGTTCTTGATTTCTCAATGAAAATTGTTTAAATAATTAGTAATTCTTGGAAATTTGGAAAGCATCATTTAAAAAAAAGTCATCGGAATAATATTCTTAGTTAATTTTGTAAAAAAATGTAGCCTGTTTGTTAAAACATAGCCAAATTCTAATTTTTTAACGAAATTTTTTTAAATCATTATCAATTTTTGAAATGTTACAAAGCAACATAGAAAAGAGTCATCAGAAAGACTTTTTATAGCTTTTTATAGGTCAATGCTATGAAAAAAATTAGCCTATTCGTTGAAAATAGCCTAAATCTGAATTGAAAAATAGCCAAGCTCTGGATGTGTTGATTAACATTGTCTAAATAATTAATAATTATTGTAAATTTTCAAAGCATCATACATAGGAAAGAGTTATTTGAAAAACATTTTTTTATTGATTCCGTCAACAAATTGAGCCTACTCATTGAAAAATGGTCAAACTTCTAATTTGTTTATCAAAATTGTTCAGATAATAATTAGTTCTTTGAAATTTGCTGAGCATTATATAAAGAAAGTAATCGGAAAGATATTCTTGCCTAATTCTGTAAACAATTGAGCCTATTCGTTGAAAAATAACCGAACTCTTAATTTTTTAATCGAAATTGTTCAAATAATTAATAATTCTTGTAAATTTATAAAGCAAAATAGAAAAGAGTAGTCAGAAAGATATTCTCAGGCGTCTCCTTGAAGAAATTGTGCCTATTCCTTAAAAAATACCCAAACTCTGAATATGTTTATGAAAACTGTTCAAATAATTAATCGTTATTGTAAATGTGCAAAGTATCGTAGAAAATAGTTATTGGAAATACATTCTTTGTTGATTCTGGAAACAAATTGGGCCTACTTTTCAGAAATAGCCAAACTCTGTATTTATTAATGAAAATTGTTCAAATAATTTATCAATCTTGTAAATTTGCAGATCAATATAGAAAAAGTTCTTCGGAAATATATTCTCATGTAATTCTGTTAAAATTGAGCCTACTCCTTGAAAAATAGCCAAACCCTGAATATGTTTATAAAAATTGTGTGAATAATTGAGAATTATTGTAAATTCGCAAAGTACCGTAGAAAAGAGTTATTGGAAATATATTCTTGGTGATCGCGTAAACAAGTTGAGCCCATTCATTGAAAAATGGCCGAACTCTTAATTTGTTGAAATAATTATTAATTATTGTAAATTTGCAAAGCATCATGGAAAAAGTCATCGGAAAGGTATTATCAGTTAATTCTTTGAAAAATTGAGCCTATTCTTTGAAAAATTGCCAAAATCTGAATTTTGTATGAAAATTGTTTAAATTGTTATTAATTCTTGCAAATTTAGAAAGCAACATAGAAAAGAGTCATCAGAAAGACTATGACAAAAATTAGCCTATTCGTTAAAAATAGCCAATCTCTGAATATGTTTATGAAGATTGTTAAAATAATTAATAACTATTATATATTTGCAAAGTATCGTAGAAAAGAGTTATTGGAAATACATTCTTTCTTGATACCCTGAACTAATTGATCCTATTCGTTGAAAAAAGGCCAAGGCCTTAATTTGTTTAGGAAAATTATTTAAAAAAATGATCAATTCTTGAAAATTTATAAAGCATCACAAAAAAATCATCGGAAATATATTCTTAGTTAATTCTGTAAAAAAATTAGCCTATTTCTTGAAAAACACCAAAAACTTTTAGAAATAATAATGTACGCAATGATATATTAAGTGCACGATAATTAAGTAAGAACAGTTTATAACATTTATATTTCAGAAAATCACAAAAGATACGAAACCTAGGTACCAAGGTAACACAAACCAAACAAAAGAATTAACACAGAGATTGTATCGTATTTAAATTCAAATCTTAACACTTCCCCTCGAGACGAATACAACTTTCGTGCTTTGGTTTTGTTAACGCCTTAGTCAAAACGTCAGCAGCCATGTCCTCGGATGCCACATGCTCCAAATGCACTTGATTCGATTCCACAACCTGGCGAACAAAATGATGTCTAATGTCGATATGTTTAGACCGAGCGTGATAGACAGGATTAGTTACAAGTTTCTGAGCACTGTAATTATCAACTTTTATCCTAATTGACTTGATATTTGACGCTCCAAGTTCCAGTAGAAATCTTCTAAGATGTACTGCTTCCTTGGCTCCTTCGCTCAAAGCCATATACTCTGCCTCAGTCGATGATAGTGCAACGGTACGTTGCTTTCTGGAATCCCATGAAACAATTCCATTGTTTATCATGAAAGCATAGCCTGTGAAGGATCGCCTGTCGTCAATCGAACGTCCCCAGTCTGCATCAACATATCCCTCCAGAGGACTATCACAACTTCTATAGAAGATCCCAAGGTCACTCGTCCCTTTTAGGTATCGAAGTACTCTTTTCGCTGCGTTCCAGTGAGTCTTGTCAAAGCAGTCATTAAATTGACCCAGCAGACTTGTGGTGTGAGCAATGTCTGATCGCGTTTCCACAGATAAATACAACAAGCACCCAATTAGTTGTCGATAAGGTGGTTTTTCGCCATCTGCATAAGACCAAGATTTTCTTCTAACTAGCTTTGTTCCAACTTCTAGAGGAGTCGATACAGGGTTGCAGTGCTGCATTCCAAATCGATAAAGCATATCTTTAATATAAGTCCTTTGGTTTATCAGAATTCCTTCGTTGCTATTGGTAAAGTCCATCCCCAAACATCGTTTAAGATTCCCGACATCCTTAACCTCGAAAAATGTTCTTAGCTTGCAAACAAATTTTGTAATCTCTTCACGATCTTCGCACATCACAAGGATATCGTCAACGTAAATGACAATAATCATTAACTTCCCCTTTTTGTTATTTAGGTAGACACAGGGATCCGATTTCGTCGGTTCCACTCCAATGGATCGTAAATCACTGTTCAGACGTCTGTACCAGATGCGTTCAGCTTGATTTAGCCCATACAGGGCTTTCTTCATGAGGCATACCTTGTCACCACGTTCCAGCTCGTTCAACATGATTTTAGCCTTGTTACTCAACCCATCCTGTCTTTCTCCCTTGCAGATGATGTATTTCAGAACTTTTCCAATCCATTTGGAACTTCCAAGATACTGTTTCTTCTAGTTTCCCGTTGAGATACGCCGTTTCTACATCATATTGTTGAATATGCATCTTTCTTTGAGTAGCATAAGCTATTGTAGTTCGTATGGAACTCAAACGTGCGACTGGTGCATATGTCTCATGGAAATCTCTCCCATGTTCCTGGGAGTAAGTACCCTTTGGCTATGATTCTAGCTTTTCTTCTTTCCAAAACACCATCCAAACCATATTTATTTGTTAGAATAAAACGACTGCCAATTACTTTAGATGATTCAGGTCTGTCAATCATATTCCATGTATCCTTCATTAGAATCGATTTTACCTCGTCAGCCATGGCCACCATCCATTCGTCGAAATCTTGACTGGCCAGTGCTCGGTTGAGAGGAATTTCAGTTGCGTTGAAAGATATTTCGAAAAAGTTTTCCAGTCTTGTTGCTTCCAGTTGATCATCCTGTGTAAAACCATGAAAATCCTCATTGTCAGAATCTAGTTGATCATCTCGAGCAAACCCACGAAAATCATCGCTGTCGAATTCTTCATCACGATCATTAGACATCTCCTGCACGGTATCATTAAACTGATGATCCAAGTTTCGATCACCACAGAAATCAATATCAAAAAATTGATCCTCGTTCTCTACTTCGGTGACGTTGTCCAATGAACTTGTCATTCATCTAAGAAGGTCTTCATTAGGTTCGAAATCCTCGTAGCTCTTAGTCGTTCGAATCTGAGATTCCTCCAAGAATTTCACGTCCCTGGATATTACGACTTTCCTTTCGTTTGGTAACCAAACTCTAAAAGCCTTCGAGTCTGAGCTATATCCCATGAAGATACCTCTTTTTGATCGCGGCTCGAGCTTGCCCTTGTTTGGTGCTCTATTCATGACGAAAACTTCATTTCCAAAACGTCTGAAATCGGCCACGTTCGGTGGTTCTCCAAACCAAGACTCGTAGGGCGTCTTCCAATTGAGTTTACTTGTCGGTGATCTATTTTGGATGAAATTCACCGTATTAACAGCTTCCGCCCAGAACGTTGCAGGCAATTCCGATTGTATCAAAAGAAACCTCGCCATGTCCATCAATTTTCTGTTCTTCCGTTCAGAAACCCCATTTTGTTCCGGATTATAAGGAGCTGTTAGTCTTCGCAATATTCCGTGTTTCTGAAGCAATTCGTCAAAGTCCTTATTGACATATTCCTTTCCATTGTCGGACTGTAGGTATTTAATATTCTTACCTTGATGTGTGCTTATGAAAGCTCTAACTTTTTCAAATTCATCAATTACTTGATTCTTTTGGCTTATGAATCTAACCTTACACCACCTAGAAGAATCGTCGATGAAAATGACGAAATAGATTTTCTTTCCAAAGAAGTCACACGCATCGGTCCACAAACATCGGAATGAATTATTTCTCCAACACTCTTCACTCTTTGCGATACTTTAGGAAATGGAGGTCGGCACATCTTTCCCTGTAAGCAGATAGCGCATTCAAAATCTTCATTAAATCCATTAACGCTGACACACTTGATGCATTCAGTCCTGATGGCTTCACGAAGAGATTGAATATTTAAATGTCCCATGCGGATATGCGAGTCTTCCAGAGAATTTTTCTTTTGCGTCCTAGTTTTGACGTCCGTCTGAACAATCAGCTTACACTCTGCATCGCTTGCTCCACTAAAAAAATATAGATCCTTTTCACGCTTTGCAGTAAGCAACACTTTTCCACAAATATCAACTATCTCGGCCTTGGTTTTACTGAAAATAACATCATGTCCCTTAACAGTAATCTTTGTGACCGAGGCGAGATTCGTTCGTAAGTCCGGAACGTATGAAGTGTCACTGAATTGTATCACTTTTTTATTACCGTCTATTTTCGTTAAGGCTGTCACGGTTCCCTTCCCGAAAATGTCCGTGCGTGCATTGCTAGCCAGATTTAATTTTCCATATGCACTATCTTCACAAATTTTTGTAAAGTATTTAATATCATTACACATGTGGAATGTGCATCCACTGTCGACACACCAAGTATCACACTCCTCACTATGCCCGATTTTAAAAGATTCCTCTGTTAATAACACTTCAGACGTTGCTAGCAAACATACATCTTCGGCACTGTTTCCAGCCTGTTCTCTAGGCTTCTTATTTTTTTTACAGTTTTTCGCCCGATGTCCGATCGTACCACACTTAAAACACTTAAAACACTCCATGTTAAAATCGTCCTTTTCCGTATTCTCGTGCCAATCTTGCCTATATTTCATATTTTTATGCCCCGACTTTTTCGCGACCATCGCGTTTTGTACTGTCTTGGTAAACGTATCTTTACGCGCGTCGAATTCTTCTCCAATTTTTATTCGAAGTACTTCTAAGGTCGGTAATTCAGCTCGAGATGACATCGCACGCCGAAAGTTCTCAAAGCTTTCCGGTAAACTTCGCAAAAGTATGACCGCCAATAAATCATTATTAATTTCGACTTCCAGCTCTGCCAACTTGTCCACCTTATCTAAGAAACTTCGACAATGTTCTCGTGCATCATCTCCTTCAAACATTTTCAGAGACATTAACTGATTTAACAGGGCGGCCTTCCGCGCTGCGCCCTTGGACTGGTATATGGCCTCCAACCTAGACCAAATTTCTCCCGCGGACGTACATGACTTTATTTGCTTAATCTCGGACAGATTCATTGCAAGAACAATATCCGACTGTGCTTTTAAGTCAGCTTGTACCCATCTAGCCACAGCTTCTTGTGATTGCATATTTCCTTCTATCACCTCGGGCTTCACGACACTTCCTGAAACGTAACCCCACGCATCATTTTTTATTAAAACTGCACGCATCTGGAGTTTCCAGGTATCGTAATTGTCTTTGCTGAGCACTTCGAATTTTACCCCGGTAGCGTTCATCGTTGCGATACACTATAGCACGTGTTCTCAAAATGACATTAACCCACAAATTCACCACAGCCACCTGAGTTCGTGATACAGAAATCAAAGTTCGTTCTTTCCACTTATAATTTCGCGACACAGTCTGAGCCCATAACCTTTTAGAAATAATAATGTACGCAATGATATATTAAGTGCACGATAATTAAGTAAGAACAGTTTATAACATTTATATTTCAGAAAATCACAAAAGATACGAAACCTAGGTACCAAGGTAACACAAACCAAACAAAAGAATTAACACAGAGATTGTATCGTATTTAAATTCAAATCTTAGCAAAAACTCTATTCGTGGAAAAATGGCCCTACTCTGAATTTGTTTATGAAAATTGTTTATATAATTAATAAATCTTGGGAGTGTACCGAGCATAGAGAAAAGTCACGGGAAAGATATTCTTAGTTGACTCCGTTTTCTTTAAAGATAAATGAGCCAAGGATAAACACAATTTTTAATTATCTAAACTTCTTTAAATTCCAAAAATAATTCAAATTATAATGTTTTCTAATAAAAATAGCACAGATGAATTCATATTTTAAAATGTTCAAGTTACAATAATAGTTACAATTAGAAGGAGGTTATATTCTTTGAAAATGTAAGTGAAAGTTAAATAAATTTATGAACGTTCATTATTTGTTATTGTTAGTTAAAATTAGAAGGATGTAATTGTCTTTGAAAGTGCAAATGAAAGTAAAATAATACAAATTTCTAACTGTTCATAATTTTCATTGTTTGTTATTCTAATAAAAACAATTCTTTTCGAAAAAAGTAAAGCTGTATAATTTTAAATGGACACATTAAGAAATGAGCCAAAATACGAATTAAAATTGTAATTTTGTCTTTAAAAATAATTAGCCCAGAATGAAATCATATTTTCAATTGCGTAATATTTCAAAAAAAAAAAAATTGATTAGCATTTCGAACTCGAAAGTTCATTGCCTCACTACCCGATTCGGGTAGTGTTTCTAGGTGGATAAATACTACCAGTGTGGGTCCACCACACCCACGACGGGCCAACACCACACAGTATTCCCCGAACGGTCACCCATCCAAGTACTAACCGTGCCCAACGCTGCTTAAATTCAGTGATCTTACGGGAACTGGTGTATTCAGCGTGGTATTGCCGTAATATTTCAAAAAAAGTTTAAATTTGAAAGAAGTCGAAAATGTAACTAAAATGAAAATAAAATTAATTTCTAAATACTCATAAATTTGAGGCTATATAATTTTAAAAAGAAATAATAATAAATGAGCCAAAATGTCAATTAAAATTGTAATATTTCTTTGAAAATAATTATCCCAGGATGAAATAATTTTGAATTGCTTAAGATTTCAAAAATAGTTTAAATTTAATAAAAGTCATGGACGTCGAAACTGTAACCAAAATAAAAATGAAATGAAGTGCTAAATATTCATAATTTTTCATTATTTATCATTATAAAAAAAAGTTTCAACTTGTAGTTGAAATTGTGATTTTTTTTAAGTTGCTTGAAAGCTACATACATTTTGGAAAAGTTTAAAAAAACAGAATGAATTCATTAAAATGTTTTAATATTGCATCACAGTAAAAATTAGGGAAAAATATATTGCATGTGCAAAATTATTTCAGAAAATCTAAAAAAAGCACAATATTATTTTATTGATGAGATTATTAAAGTACTGGAAGCTATTAACAAAAAGAAAAGAGACTGAAATTGAAGAAACGAAAAGTTTTTACAATTCTTAAAATTTTTACTGGGTTTGTAATCCTTATTAGATATAATGTGCACATATTTTCTTATAAGAATGAATTTGCTTAAAATGTTCAAATGGTTTTGATTTTAATATTATAATTCGGATAGAAAACTTTTGCTTATTATTAAACAGGTTATAGCTGCATGTATGTTTTTATGTGAGCTAAGAAATAGCCAAACTCTAAATTTCTTTATGAAAATTGTTTGAATAATTAATAAATATTGCAAATTTACAAAGTAGCATAGAAATGAGTCATCGGAAAGGCATTCTAAGTTGATTCCTTAAACGAATTGAGCCTATTCGTTAAAAAATAGCCAAACTCTTAATTTTTTTATGAAAATTGTTTGGATAATTAACGAATATTGGAAATTTGCAAAGCATCATAGAAAAAAGTCCTCGGAAAGATATTCTTATATAATGATGTACAAAATTTGAGCCTATTCGTTGAAAAATAGCCAAATTCTGTATTTGTTTATGAAAATCGTTAAAATAATTCATGATTCTCGTACATTTGCAAAGTATAATATCAAACAGTCCCCGGAAAAGCATTCTTAGTTGATTCCGTAAAAAAAACAATGAACCCTTTTCGTTGAAAAATAAACAAACTTTGAATTTTCTTAGAAAAATTGTTTAAAGAAATCTTAATTCTTGGGAATTTGCAAAGCAAAATAAAAAAGAGTCATCGCAAAGATATTCTCAGTTAATTTTTTAAACAAATTGAGCCTATTTGTTGAAAAATAGACAAACCATGTATGTATGTATATCATTAAGCCATTTCCCTTTCGGGGTAGGCGTGTCACTACCCGCTTCGGGTAGTGTTTCTAGGTGGATAGTTTCTTGTAGTAAATAACAAAAACTGTGGGCTCACCACACCCACGACGGGCCAACAGCACGCAGTATTCCCGAACGGTCACCCATCCAAGTACTAACCGCGCCCAACAGTGCTTAACTTCAGTGATCTAACGAGAACTGGTTTTTTTTCAGCGTGTTATCGCCGATGCCATGTATGTATGTATGTATGTATGTATGCATGTATGTATGTATACCATTAAGCCATTTCTCTTTCGGGGTAGGCGTGACACTACCCGATTCAGGTAGTGTTTCTAGGTGGATAGTTTCTTGTAGTAAATAACAACAAGTGTGGGCTCACCACACCCATGACGCCAACAGCACGCGATAGTATTATTCCCGAATGGTCACCCATCCAAGTACTAACCGCGCCCAACACTGCTTAACTTCAGTGATCTAACGAGAACTGTTTTTTTTTTTTAATAACTCTTGGGAATTTTCAAAGCACCATAGAAAAGAGACATCGCAAAGTTATTCTCAGTTCATTTTTTTTTTAATTGAGCCTATTCGTTAAAAAATTGGGAAAATCTGAATTTGTTTATAAAAATTGTTTAAATAATTAAAAATGCTTCCAAATTTGCTAAGTATCATTTCAAACAGTTCGTTGATAAATAGCCAAACTGTGCATTTTTTTCAAATTGCCAAATAGCATCTTCTTTCAAGTAACAGTAATAAAACTTTTATTTCTTACACATGCCATACAAAAACTCTGCATTTCAATGAGTTAAGTTTATCAATTTTGTAAAAAAATTAAGCCTATTAATTTAAAAATAGCCAAACTCTGAATTTTTTAATGGAAATTGTTCAAATAATTAACACTTCTTATACATTTGTAAAGCAACATAGAAAATAGCCAACGGAAAGATGTTCTTAATTGATTCCGTAAGCAACTTGTGCCTATTCCTTGAAGAACAGCCAAACTCTGAATATGTTCATGAAAATTGTTTAAATAATTAATAGTTATTGTAAATGTGCGAAGTATCGTAAAAGAAAGTTATTGAAAATACATTCTTGGCAATTCCGTAAACAAACTGAGCCCATTCTTTGGAAAATAGCCAAGATCTTAATGTTTTATTCGAAATAGTTTAAATACTAAATAATTCTGGTAAATTTACCAAGCAAAATAGAAAAGTGTCATCGGAAAGGTATTCTTAGTTGACTCCATAAACAAATTGTGCCTATTCCTTGTAAAATAGTGCACTCTGAATATTTGTATAACAATTGTTTCGATAATTAATAATTATTGTAAATTTGTAAAGTCTTGTAGAAAAGAGATATTGGAAATACATTCTTGGCAATTCCTTAAACAAATTGAGCCCATTCGTTGGAAAATGGCCAAGCTCTTAATTTTTTAATCGAAATTGTTTAAATACTTAATAATTCTGGTAAATTTACAAAGAAAAATAGAAGAGTCATTGGAAAAACATTCTTAGTTGACTCCGTGAACAAATTGTGCCTATTCCTTGGAAAATAGCCAAACTCTGAACATATTTATAAAAATTGTTTAAATAATTAATAATTATTGTGAATGTGCAATGTATCGTAGAGAAGAGTTATTGGAAATATATTCTTTGTTGATTCTGGAAACAAATTAGGCCTATTTTTCAGAAATAGCCAAACTTTTTATTTATTAATGAAAATTGTATAAATAATTAATCAATCTTATAAATTTGCAGATCAATATAGAAAAAATTCGTCGGAAATATATTCTTATGTAATTCTGTTAAAATTGAGCCTATTCTTTGAAAAATTGTCAAACTCGGAATCTTTTTATAGAAATTGTTTAAATAATTAACACTCCTTGTACATTTATAAAGCAAGATAGAAAAAAGTCATCGGAAAGATATTCCTAGTTGACTACGTAAACAAATTGTGCCTATTCCTTGAAAACCAGCGCACACTGAATATGTTGATAAAAATTGTTTAGATAATTAATATTTATTGTAAATTTGCAAAGTCTCATAGAAAACAGTTATTGTAAATACATTCTTGGTAATTCCGTAAACAAATTGAGCCCGTTCGTTGGAAAATGGCCAAGATCTTAATTTTTTAATCGAAACTGTTTAAATACTTAATAATTCTGGTAAATTTACCAAACAACAAAGAAGAGAGTAATCAGAAAGATATTCTTAGTTTACTCCGTAAACAAATTGTGCCTATTCCTTGAAAAACAGTGCACTCTGAATATGTTTATAAAAATTGTTTAGATAATTAATAATTATTGTAGCGGTCGATGTGACGCCACCAAACACATCTCTCCGGCCCTAATAGTCATTCACGACTGCATTAAAAGCAAACCCAACACATACGCAGTAGAAGTGACTCGGGAGCACTCAGCCTTTCGAAACTACGAGCCCAAGCCTTTTCGCTACACAACACATGCACAGTAGAACTGGATAGAACTGGATTGAAATGAAAACTGAGTAACGGTAACACGACTCGAAGCAACTTTCAAAGATAATATAACCCAAGCATCCCACCTTTGTATATTGTAGTCGTAGTTTAGATTAAGATGTTTTTAACGATAACCGCAGAGCATTGACTCCTAAAAACGGACCATGTTTGTTATCGAATTCTCGGCCTCGGCCGACAGCAACATCATGCTAAAGAAAAAGAGGCACAGAGATATTTTATGAGAGGTGCGATGACTGTAACCGGTATATTCCTTGGGGATGGTTGTCCTGATTCTTAATTTGAAGAGAATACCGGTATGTCATCAACATGCTGAGTTCTTTTTGGGAAAAATACAGAAGGCAGTCATCCTTGGGTCGCTTTTTGTCCTGAATATACGTAAGATACTGGCCGGACTGTCGTCTGAAATTAATATCAAGCTATGACTATCATGTATTGCGAAACTTGAACATTTTTTTCGCTTATGTTTATAATTTCTGCTTTTTAATAATAAGTCATACTTTTTTATTCCAGTGTGCTTGCAGCAGTGGATCCGTACGATGCGAGAATTTTTATAATCCTTAGTTCGGCAGGAATGACTGCTCTTTTTCCCCTTCTTCATCCTACAGATTTAACTCCTTTGAAAATATTTTTTTTCCTCTTCTACACAATTTTAAGCAGTGCTTTTTTGATTGAACATTACAAGCAGTGTCTACTTAAAGTTCATGAATGGAGCTACGTGGTAATACTGCTGTTATTAATTCTTTACCAAAGCGGTATACATGAATTTTTATTTTGTGAAAAATTACCTTTTCTTCCGTTAGCTGTAACTTCTGTATATTGCTCTCTAGGTGTTATCTACTCGTTTTTACTTTATTACAGTGCAAATGTATCTTTAAAATCTTCTAACCTGAAATGATTATGCGGTGACGGAATAAATATATTTATTTTGCTATTGAATTCTAAAAAATAATCATTTAACATTAAATTCATTACACATAAAAATGAAGTAAAGATAGGAAATTCTAACTCTATCCACTGGACTTTCGCGAGGAAAGTTTTCAGATTACTCTCTGCACTATTTTAATCAATGCTGCGAAGCCCTTCTATTAGTGCAAAATAATAAAGTTTTAAAATACTGCACAGAAAGCGAAATTTTATGTCTTTGCCTTTAGTGTCTACCGGTCGAATTAAATTATTCAGCAAGTTAGTGCAATAAGTAAACGTTTGGTGAAATGAGTGACAAATAAGGTACGACGTACATTACACTGCAGGATATTTACGAAGCGGAAATAAGGTATGTAAATGCAAAGAATGGAGAAGAGCTCCTTCAAAATATGGTATATATATATATATATATATATATATATATATATATATATATATTCACATATATATTTAAAAAAAAGAGTTAAACAACCACCGCAGGGTCCTACCAAGAGCAACCGCCATCTAAAACATGTCAATAGCCTCCAGTAGAACCGCGGTAAATCACACCTATGGCCACGTCTCACAGCCGTGAGATGGGTCTTCACGGAGCACGATGAAATCACGACAGGCCTGCGAAAGCCTCGTGTATCTTGAGCACACAAAGTGACCCAGGCATGACAGCTTTCTGCATCCATCTCGCAAGTACCTTCGCATATTTTTGGCATGCGGGTATGACTTTAAGGTTACGAACCAGTGATAGTTTCGCCTCTCCGAGAGCACCGATCGCGTGGAAAAATACTTTAGTCGAATATTTGGGGTACAGTCATTGCAGCTATCTTTTAAGGTCTTCATACATTTCCTCTTTTTCTTTCTCCTTCGCAGTAAGGTTGTATTCGGACGGAGCCGAGAATTTGATCACGAATATAGTTTGTTTCTCGAAGTCTTGGAGAACGATGTCAGGCCTCGAGTGCGGAACGGAGACTGCTGTCCTAAAACGTAGTTCCAGAAAATCTGACATCGAATACTTTCCTGTAGTCAATCCAGGCCATTGACAGGACGCGCTGATAGGCTGCTGCGTATTTGCAGACGCACCTGTCAATTAGCAGGTTCTCTCGGCAGCCTGCTATACCTTTTTGCGAGCCACGTGATTCGTACATCTTTCTCCACACAGATTCAATTCTTTGAACAATCCTATTGTTTAGGACACCAGTCACTGTGGAATAGGCGTTTCTGACTTTAAATAAGACACGAATATGCGGGCCAGATGTTTGTGTGTAGAAGTAAACTTCTTCCACCAGAAGTTCTCGATGCAATCTGGTTCTGCCGCGGAAAAGTTCTTCGTGCCCCTGAGTGATTTTTTCACCTCTTCGGCAGTGATTTGATGATTGATGATTGACCTTAGATGTTATGAGGTTGTCGTTGGGCTTGGGTGAATTTTTGACAGAAACAGGGAGATAGTTGAAGAAACGTGATGGGTCAGCTAGAAACTGTTGGTTCTCCCTAATCCATCTGTCCCTCTTTTGTATTCTCCTCCTTGAGTCTGATCACACCCGTATTTTGTCAAGAATATGCTGCTTGATTGTCAGCAGCTTTGACTTGTCCAGTGTGTGATTGTAGATCCTCAGTTCTTAGGCGAACTTTCAAACCCTTTCCGTGAACGGTCTACCAGATGTCATGTAGTTAGTCACACACTGAGCACGGTACGCATTCTGTCTTGCCCATCCAATCTTTTTGTTCAGTTGATGCAAACGTCTTTTGGTCCTTTGATCCATCGTCGGTTTTAGCCTTCGATTTGAATCTGCCAAAGCTCTCGCAGCACCATAAACTGAGCAATTGATGGCCCAGAGGTCGGAATCCTGCGAGATATCTTCACGAAGAGAGGCATCCATTTCAGCCAGATCTTGGGGCTTAAGCCCGCTAAAGCCGCTTAAGCCTGCTTTCCGCGATCAGGATGATTAGCTTAACAGAATATTACGGGTATAACCGTCGCAACTCCCTTACAAGGGCTTTATACCTACCTTCATTTTCATTCTACTTGGCTATGATGTTTTCGTCAGCTGGTGCCAAAAATTGGATAACGAACATGGTTCGCTTCTCGAACTCAACGAGAAATATATTAGGCCTTGAGTGTGCAACAGAAACAATTGTCGAGAATATGAAGTTCCCGTATATGCGGCACTTCTCATTTTCGACATATGACTCTATTTCCCTTGCAGCGTTTAGCGGAGCGGTATTAGGGCTAATGGCGTAAGCGTATGCTAGAGTGGACGTGACACCGACTTGATATGCTAAAGTAAAACCCTCCGTACCCGACTTCAATCCATGTGATTCAAGGAAAGCAAACGTTAGCTCACACGACATCGACTGATATTGAAGTCAAGGCCGAGTGTTTCAGCAGCCTCCTCCGCTGCTTTGCACAGAAACGCTACTTTTCCCACTTCTTCGTGCTGCCTGACCATTTTAAAAAGAGGGTCTTGTCCATTTGCGACTATATGTGCTGTACCCAGAATAATCATGTTATAAAGACATTCAAGATTCAGTACTCCGAACCACCTTGACGGCTTGAGATGTAGAGTCGCGGAATAGAAGACTTAAGGTGCATGCTTTTGTTCATGTGCATAATCTTACGTGACCCGATATCAAGGGATCTGAGCTCGTCCTTCGTCCATGGAACTACTGCAAATGAATAAAGTACTACCGTGATAGCACGGTCTGACAGATTCGATCAATTAATCTGACGTACACAAACCTATTTCTGTAGCTAAACTGAACACTACTAGAGTAGTCTGATTCTTGCCCAGTCCTGTTCGGCCATGTCCATGTTTTGTACGCTCTGGCGGATGCGATTAATCCGGTCAAGTCCGAAATTTGTGCGATTTTTAGGAATGCGATAATACGGATCTCATGCGTTTAATTCCGAAATTTGTCCTTTCTGACGAATGCGAATAATTTAGATCTTACCCGTCTTTGCCCGATATTTGTCTAGTTATTCGCGAACGCAATACACCCGAATCTTATCCGGTATAGCAAACTGAACTAAAAAAATGAAATTCGATACAGTTATAGAGCATTTAATTATAAATGAGCGAAAACAGAATGTTAAAAAGTTGTGCGAGAAGTCATTTCTGATTACATTTTAATGCACTTTTAGGGAAAAAATTAGAACACTTTTGAACGATGTATGTTGAATAGTGAAATATTACGTACAATAATAGCATACAGTTCAGAGAACAGTAAAACAAAAACTGTTTGAATCAATTATTATCATTCCCTTCCACTGATCCTTCTTCCACACAATCGTCAATTCCATCATCAATCCCATAAACTCTTTTTTTTCCACTTCATCGTCAATTCTATCAACATTCGGATCAACGGCTCCTTCCACATCGTCATCAAATCCATCATCATTCCCTTCAACTGCTCCTTCTTTCCAAGAGAGCAGTAGATTCACTTTCATG
Source organism: Andricus quercusramuli (assembly GCA_932178445.1). Lineage (NCBI taxonomy): Eukaryota > Metazoa > Arthropoda > Insecta > Hymenoptera > Cynipidae > Andricus > Andricus quercusramuli. The sequence goes on from CAKNXH010057356.1 coordinate 55,280, forward strand.
AACAGATTCATTTTCTATCGGAACCATATAATTATCCTCATCCTTGTTCAAAAGCTCATTAGTTTCCTCGTCATTTTCCGTGTTACTATTCTCGTCTTTATCGACATTCTCATTATTTTTGTTTGTTTTCGAAGTTCATTATCGCTTTTGTGGTTTTTGCGGACGCCCTACCCAAAAACGAAAGCAAAATATTTAATTTTTCCTATATGCCCTACTATGCAGTTGTATTTTCCGTTTTCACTTTAATGTCATTAAATTACAACTTAAACTTGCGGATTCATTTTGGATAGAATCGGACTGCTTCCGGAGTCAATTTTTTTGACCGAATGAATTTCGGATTTAATCAAATGAATTTCCGTTTTCACTTGAATTTCACAAAAATACTTAAACTTGCGGATTAATTTTGAATAGAATCGGACTGTTTCCGGAGTCCATGTTTTTGACCGGACGAATTTCAGATTTATGCGGACGATTTTCCGTTTTCACTTTAATTTCGCCGAATTATAACTAAAACCTGCGAATTAATTTCGGATGCAATTGGATTATTTTCATAGTTGATGTTTTAGACCGGACAGATTTCGGATTTAATCGGACAATTTTCCGTTTTCACTTTAATTTCACCGAATGACAACTTGAACCTGCGGAATTATTTCGGATAGATCGGAATATTTCCGGAGCCGATGTTTTTGACTGGAAGGATTTCGGATTTAAACGGACGATTTCCCGGTTTTACATTAACAAAAATAATTCCAGATACTGAGTTCCGGACTAATTTCGGATCAAGTTGGACTCTTCAGGGAGTGAAAGTTTAAGTTCGGATAAATTTCTGATTAGACCGGACTTTTTTCCTTTTTTAGTTCAACGAAAATAATTTAAGGTTTTGAATTCCGGACTAATTTCGGATCAAATCGGAATCTTTCCGGAGTCGAAATTTATGGCCCGGACAGACTCCGGACATAATCAGACAAATTTCTGACTGTTTTTGTACAGTTTTTGGATTAGATCGGACATATTTCGGAAAAAAATCGTGAATCGGATTGATTTCGGATAGATTCGGGCCAATTTCGGAATCCGAAATTTTTAGCAGGGCTGCGTCTTTGCAGACACATCTTTCCATGCGCAGGTTCTCCCAACATCCTGCTACGCCTTTCTTTGAGCCGCGTTGTTCGTACATTTCTCACCACACAGGTCCGATTGTCGGAACAATCCTATCATTTAGAATAGCTGTGAAGATCTTATACAGTGTGTTCAGATAAGTGATTGGCCTGTAATTTTTCGGGTCAGCATATTTGCCCATCTTTGGAAGGAGTACTGTGCTCCCTTCCATCAACTACTCCGGAATAGGCTCTTCCGACTTTAAATATGTGGTGAAAATGCGGGCCAGATGTTGGTGTGTAGAAGAAAACTTCTTCCACCAGAAGGTCTTGATACCATCTGGTCCCGGAGCGGAATAGTTCGTCATGCCTGTTAGTACTTTGTTCACCTCCTCGGTAGTGATTGGTGGGCATTCTTCGTCAGGTGTTATAAGGCCATCGCACAGCTCCTTCAAGCTATTAATGTTCTTTGAGCCATCTTTTAGTGGACGCTGGACTTCGTAGGCTTCTCTCCAAAATGCTCCGACCTCTGGTTTGGGCAGATGGTCGACAATAACTGGAGCATCTTGGAAGAGTCGAGATGGGTCAGAGAAAAACTGTTGATTCTCTCTGACCCACCTCTCCCTCCGCTCTAGACTTTTCCTAGCGGCAGATAGTACCTGTGTTGAAACTGTCGAACCTTGCCGGTGAAACTCGTGCCAGGTGTTATGTAGTCAATCACACTCTGAAATGCCTGCCCGCGGTTGGACTCAGTGTCACCTCTCTTTCTATGTTGCGGGCTTATTCTGGCTGTGGTAGAGTAGGCGCTCTGATTACATAGCCCCTTTTTTGAAGTTGTTCGCATGGTTTCGAAGACGTTGATGCAAAAAGTCGAGAGCTCTGGGTGTTTCTCGCACCACAGAGCATGCAGTCGTGCCATGTAACCTTTTCGTTCAGGGGCCATACTGATATCTAAGCACTCTAGCAGGTCGTCATTAACTCGATCCGTCCACCCAAAAGTATTGAGATTCCGCCGGTCCATCGCATTGACTCCTTCTTGATTGGCTCACCCAACTCTTGGGTAGTCGGCATCGTTGTCCGACCCATTGTCGGGAGCCCTGCGCGTTCGATTGTTTTAAACCGCACTTACTACAACTATGTTTGGTGTTGTCATCACTGTTCCCAAGAGTAGCTCGGGAAAGGATTCGTCCATCCTTGTAGAGACCTGCGTGCAAGAATAAGGCTGCATACTCTTAAGAGGTCGTCCGGTATCCCAGAGTCACCGTCCGAGGCACCTCACCCAGGTGCCATTCAGCTTTCGGCACGATCGTTACGCCTGCGCTTGGGGGTTAATTTCTTCGGGAACACCCCTGGAAAATTGTCCGTAACTGCTTATTAATTATTGTAACAATATTCAGCAGAAACGCTTGGTACAGGGACCCTCTATCCGCAACCCGAAGACGCGTCCGGTGGTTTTGTCATAGGCCCTTCGGTTTGATTCCAGAGGAATCGAAACAAACGCGTCCTCGGGTTGCGGATAGAGGCTCCCTGTACCAATGGTTTCTGCTAAATATGGTTACAATAATCAATAAGCAGTCACGGACAATTGTCCAAGGATGGTCCCGAAGGTAGAACTTCTAAGCGAGGGCCTAAGCACCGTGCCAAAAGCTGAATGGCACCTGGGTGAAGTGTCTTACACGGTGACTCTTGGATACGGGCGACCTCTCAGAGTATGCAGCCTTATCCTTGCACTCGAAACTCTACAAGGATGGACGAACCCTTTCCCCAGCTGCTCGTGGGAACAACAATAACACCACCAAACCACCAAAAAGTTTTAGACGAGGTTCAAAATGATCGAACGCAGAGCACCCGACAATGGGTCGGCAAGCAGTGACGATCACCCTGAAGTTTGGCGTGTTGAAAATAATTTAGATGGAAACACGATGACGGACCGGCGAAACGCCTACATGGAGTGGACGAGTCAACTCTAGGATGTCTTGCGGGACTGCTATGATGCCAGCATTATCCCTGTTTACAGAAGCTTTATGGCGCGTATGCACACACTGTGGTGCTAGAAACACACAGAGGTTCAGCACGTTTCTCCAACCGCTGCTTGAACAAGCTGCAGACAAAGATGGGAAGCGACATTAACACCAACCACGGAAAGCTCGTACCTTCTGAGAGATGATCGCGATTTCAGGATAAGGAGGGACATTAAAATGCAGATTCCTCCTAAGCCCCAAGAACTGGCAGTTGTTGACAAAATACAGGTGTTATCTGACCCAAAGGAGGAGAGTACAGAAGAGGGAGAGATGTGTGGGGAGAATCAATAGTTTCTCGCTGACCAATCTCACCTTTTCAGCGATCTCCCTGTTTCTGTCAAAAGGCCACCCAAGCCCAACGCGATAGATACTTTTTGGAGAGAGATATACAAGATCCCGTTAACACTGGAGTTGAAAGAAGATACTGACAATATCATCCGCTTCAAGGAATTTTGCGATAACCTCATAAAATCTGAGGAAGAATGTCCATCACTGCCGAAGAGGTGAAAAAAGCACTCAGAGGCACGACGAACTTTTCCGCTGCTGGACCAGATTGTATCAAGAACTTTTGGTGGAGGAAGTTTACTTTTATACACCAACATTTGGTCCGCATATTCATCTCATATTTAAAGTCAAAGACGCCCATTCCGCAGTGGCTGGTGTTAGGACGCACTATACTTCTGCCGAAAAAAGGCAATTTTTCCAACCCAGATAATTACAGGTCAATATCTTGTTTGAACGCGATGTATAAGATCTTTACAGCTATCCTAAATGACAGAATTGTTCAACGAATTAAGTCTGTGTGGAGAGAGATCTACGAATAACGTGGTTCGAAAAAAGGTGTAGCAGGCTACCGAGAAAACTTGCTAAAAGACAGGTGCGAATTGCAAAGACATCTGCTACATCTCACAGTTCTGCCACTATCCCTCGCACTACGCAATTTTAGTGGGTAACTCTGCGGCGACACCAATCATCGCGAGCATAAGCTGACGCATGAATTTTATATGGATGACCTGAAGATCCATGCTTCAAGTCAAAGCGTTCTCGGAGACTCTGGGTTTATGGATATAAGTGTTGTTAGACATCTTAATACTGCAGAGACTTATACGTATCTGGGCGTGCCTCAAAGTCGCATTCAGAACGTAAAAGCATTGAAAGTGTCTATGCGAACCAGATAGCTGCGACTAACATGTTTGCCGTCTTGGTTCTACCCTACACGTTTAAGGTGTTACAATGGGCGAAGAACGAGCTTTCGGCCCTTTATATCGCTACTCGTAATATCATGCATATGGAGAAGAGTTTGCATATCAATTCGTTGATTCCACGATTATACATTCCACACCGTCAAGCTGGGCGGGGACTTCTGAATTTTCAATGTCCTCATAACAGAAATTTTCTGGGCATCGCTTACGTAATTGCAAATGGAAGAAATCCTCTCCTAAAAATGGTCAGGAAACACGAGATAATGATAAAAAGAGCTTTACTTTACAAAGCCGCGGAGTGGGTTGCCGAAAACTTTTCACCTGAATTTTAAAATCAGAAGTGAGGAAAGTGCATTAATCTATCTACATTGCACTCTTCTAACAGCACAAGTAAAGATAGCACAGGTTGAATAATTCCGCCAACAGCTCCTCGACAAGAAAATGCACGGAAACTCGCTCTTGTCAAAGGAGATGCCTTTTGCTTGCCTCAGATCATCAGGATTTAATTCAGACAGAGAGGTTTCATTTCCGCATGCCAGGACGGTGTTATTTTCACCTTAGTTTACCGTGATCGCATTTTACGTCAATAAGTTCCCAGCGATAGGTGCAGAGCGTGTCATACACACGCTGAGGACCCAGAACACATACTATCTTACGGTGTTGACCGCGACCCTGCCCTTCCGAACGTTCCGAGGGAGATAGAGTCAATAGTCCAAAAAGAGAAGTGTCAAATTTTCTGGAATTTTGGATCAGCAGTCTCCATTGCGCATACGAGGCCTGACATTATTCTCCAGTACATGGAGAAACGATCTATATTCGTGATTGAATTCTCGGCTCCGGCCGACTACAACATCACTACCAAGGAGAAGGAAAAAAAAAGAGATGTATCAAGACCTTAAAAGGGAGCTGCAGAGACTCTACCCAACATATTCGGTTAAAGTAATTGACATTGTGGTCGGTGCTGCTGGAGTTGCGAAGCTGTCACTGGTTAGTAAGCTCGAAGCCTTACACGCGTGCCAAAAACATGCCAAGGCTCTTGTGAGATGGATGCAGAAAGCTGTCATCCTTGGGTCACTCAGTGTCGTCAAGACACACGAGGGTTTCGCCGGCCTGTCGTTGTGATTTCGTTGTTTTCAGTGGCCGCCCATCTCACGGTCATGAGACGTTGCCATAAAAAATTAAGAGGCAAGTTTTCTGGTTGAGTTGACTTGCATATTGTACGTTCCACCAACCATGCTGCAGGTAATTTAATCGCTCATCTTTTTTGATTGTTTGGCTTATTTTTATTCGTAGAAGTCGATGGTAAGGTAGATGATTGTCGCAGTGGTTATGTTGGTACAATAATTAGTAGGGATGGTAGCTGAGGTGGTGATGGAGAAATAAGAGGATTAAACGACACTCGAATGTCACCTATTCACGTAAGATTAACTTAACGAAGTTTGCAGGTTTAATACATTCGGATTTTACATTTACTTTTATCTACTACATATTTATTTAAGAAGAAGATATCACTGTAAAATCTTAACCTAATTTGACACAGTAATCTCGGAACCTAATTCGATGAAAGTAAACATACTTAAAACAAGAATTTATAATGATTAATTATTATGATAATTTATTAATTATAAAAGGTGTTAAAGTGTGAGTGTCAACACTTTGGGTCATATCATCGTCGTCGTCATCTTCATCATCGGTTATGTTTTCAGCTTAATGCGTAATTGCTGGCTTTATGAGTATTTTGAGAGCAAAAGCATTTCAAACTGCACTGTTTCCATTTCGGACCTGAGGGTGAAAATGCAAGTGTGGTGTACAATATTTTAGTGAGAGGCAGTCTAAAACTTCAAGATATACACATTTTGCACAAACTGGTTCAACCCTTTTCTCTTTTCCAGTCTTTTGACGAATTGCAATGGACGTCAGGAAGTGCATCTTAAATGATAGGTATTCATTATAAGGTATGTCACCAGGTGTTCATTCGAGACCATGGTAATTGTGCGTTAGCCGTAAATTGTCACGCTTCTACCTGATTGGCAGAGAATGCCAGTGACTGTGCTGTTCAAAGAGATAACCCATAGGTTGAACAGTTTGGGAATTTCTCTATTTTAGAGCATTTAATGCCTGAAGTAGTAGTTTCAACAGATTCTCATTCCAGATTTTCAGAAGTCAGTTTTCAGTTACAAAAATATTTTGATCTTGATTTTTTGTGAAATATTTACTTTCTCATGCGTTTTAGGCAAAAGTTGTTCATTTGGATTAAAGTAGACTCAATTCCCTGCAAATCTGAAAAAATACTCTCAAAATGCTCTAATAAGTTCTAAGTTATGTAATTCTGAAGAAATAGTATATTGTGCTACAACTTTGGAAAGTAGGCAGTTTCAGAATTGTGTGAAGTTTTCTGTACGAGCCGAAGGCGAATCAAAGTGGAGTTGCAATCGAGTTGGAAGAGAGTTGGAGGTGAGCCGAAAACGAGCCGAAGACGAGCTCATGACAAGTACTGTAAAAATCACAAGAATTATATTTGCCTACACCGAGAGAACATACTTATTTATCTCGTATGATGTCGTCTCACGCTACGTTAGTATGGGTTATTTCAAACTATGATAGCACACATTCATAATAATTTAGTGTAGATGTACGCTATACCAAATACGTATAACACGATGCATTTGAAGTCTAAACTGTATGCTCTGAGAGTATAACGACACGCGTTTAATGTACAAACGAGCTAATGCCTTGAACGCATGGGGACCATACTATTTTAGTATGGATCACAAACGTTCGGATTAAGATTACGCTCATCACACTTATTCACTCGCTATGCCTTACTATAATAGTATGGAGTTTTAGAGATTCGAGTATGAGACCCGTCATGAATTTTCAGTATGAACCTTAAGCTATTAATGCTCGAAATTCATACCGACTTAGCATGAATAGGTCAAGCATCAAATTCATGGATTTCTCATACCTAAAACGTAAGTATATTCTCTCGGTGTACTTTCCGCGCCTGTTGGACAGAATATTCTTTGTAGTAAATGCAAGGAATTTTTGGTTTAAGGAACAAACAAAACAACAAAGTTTCCTGAAATTTGGGAAATTTGTGATTATTATTATGATAAATTTGGGAAATTTCCTGTAAATTGATAAATTAATGCAAGTCTCACAAAATTTAAAGTATCCAAAGTTTTACGGTAATCCAATTTTTTGGTCCAATCACTATTTACTACTCGGTCAAGTGTCAGCCTATAACGCCAGAAGTTTAATTTCCTAAATTGACACAAATTTCATACATTTTATAAATTATGGTAATTCATGGAAATTTGTGGAATTTATCGAAATGTTTTTTGCTTGCTAACAGTTTGAGTTTCGTTTCTGATATAGAAGACTAATCAGTTGTGTAGTTGGAGAGCTAACAAAGCTTAAAAAGTCATAGAAAGGCACGTAACTAAACATTTGGAGAAAAATGCATGCGTCCAGCAGAATGATTATCAAAGTTATCAAAAGCTACGGGTAAATTACCATACATTTCCTAAATTTTCGCAAATTTTATTTTAATAAATTATGGTAATATATGTAGATTTCTATACATTTGATAAATTATGGTAATTCATGGAAATTTGAGAAATTTATGGTATATACGGGAATTTATAGCCATTTAGCGGTATCTTTTGATAATCTCGATTATAGTTCTGCTGGACGCATGAATCTTGCTTCAAGTGATAGTTTGCTTGCATTCCTTTCTATAGCTTCTTGAGGTATTGATGGCCCTTCAGCTGTCTAACTGATTAGTCATCCATGTTATAAACGAAAGTTAAACTTTTGACAGATTTTTTAAAAATACATACCGTGCTAGGGGGTCTTTTTAGTACAGTTTCAGCACGTTATTGATTATTTGTATCCTTCACACAACTAAAGAAACTAAGAATGTGTTCCGTATACGTATATTATTATGTAAACAAAACTTTTGAGTCGCTGCAATTGTTGGCGCTGATAAATTGCATGTTCACTAATGTCAGTGACAGAATGTACTTGCATGCGTTACACACATAGTCAAGTTTAGCACGTTTAGATCGTTTAGGGCTTTAATCCAATAAAAAAGGTATCAAATAAAACTGTACCTAAATTTAAAAATATTATTTTCATTTCTTAAAATAGCAATTTTCAAGTGTGAGAGCCCTTAATAAGCCCCTTGTTTCTAAGAGAACCTGGGATCGATTAACGAAATGAGTTGGAGTTAGATATCTATGAAAATATATGAAAGATATGAAGGATATCTATGAAACAAGAGTGCGCATGGTTTAAAAAATAAAAGTACTGGGTGATTGGGCTCAAATAAGCAAGATCCCTCAATAAGCTCTCAATTATAGCATAGTTCCTAATTCGATTTTATATAATGGTAGTACTAGGTTCAGAGACGTATATACTCTACTTGTGAAGAATCGGTGCCCAAGGAATCCATCGAGCACATCATTGATGGCTGCGGAAATTTAACTCATAAAGAGTATACTTACACACACAGTAATATTGCTGGAATCATACACCAGCAGATTAACTTAAACTCGAATCTACTGCAGAAAAAGATACCTTTTTATAAGTACCTTCCAGCGGCTATCCTCGCAAACGAGAACTACCGCTTATAATGGGATCGGACTATCCTTATGCGCCACCGTATTTTTAATAATAGACCAGACATTGTGCCGCTTGATAAACGGTTGCAACATGCCAAAATCATCGACAAGTTATCTCGACAACCTGAGAGTTCATAGAGTTCCACAGTCTAAAAGGAAGTTTTACCGAGCACTAGCCGCATAGTCTGGAACTTTCTGGACTACCATCTGGAAGGCTGCTGTTTGGACTACTAGGGAATATCATTCCAAGAAATAATTAGTCTCTATATATTTTCAAATTTGACTGAACTGTATTTTTTTGAATTTTGAGTATATTATACAATTTAAAAGTGTTTTGTATTCGTCGGATATGTATGCACATCAGCTCTCTTCAATTTATTTTATTGCTTGACTGACCACTATGCTTGACTCTGTCTGTACAGTGACCTCAACACCAGGTCCTTTACAAAGAGTTGTGCTAAAAATTTTCCTTCGCCATAAACATAATAATAATGACAGAAGAAACAGAAACAGAAGAGAATATAAGGTAAACCATGTAACAGAATTGTTACTATGAAATAGAGCTCGTTACGTCCACCAACACAACAGGTTCTCTCGCGCCTCCTGCGGGGAGAACTCTGATCGCCAGCACTACGCCACGGGCTGGTCATCATCAACGATTAATGCAAGTGGTAATAAACCACCTTTTTATATTAATACTACCTTTTGCCTTTTATTGTGTTTTACCCTTACCCTCGGCATTCCAAATCCTAATTTCCCTGCTCGGTTTTACTCCCGTAATACACGGCACCCAACCTAAAATCCTACACTTTTCCTATCAAAAAAACAAATTAAACCTGCCGGGAAAAGGGACTCAAACGTGCACAAATACTTAACTCTTGAACTTTTCTCAGATTATTTTTTGTGTGTTATTGATTCCACATGCATTGCCATTTTCAGGAATTTTTAATACCATTGAAATACTGATGTTTATATGTAAAAATATATAAATATATATTTATAAATGAT
>CAKNXH010057356.1:72067-91008 GCA_932178445.1 Andricus quercusramuli
AATATAATAATTAATAATAATAAACATGGTAGCTTTAAGAAAGCATCCAGAGGCGACTGTTGTCATCTCCAACACTCACGGCTGCTGTGTAAGGATAACAGCGGTAAAGACAAACTGCAAACTACACCATGCTCCTAATTTTGTACCTACAACATCAGCGCTAAAGATTTCAGACATCGTATTATATTAACTTCTAACATCCTTATACATCAGTCACTTGACTTAGTCCCTGACTAAGATGAAAAACCGGGTTCACCCAAGAACAAGATTGAAAAAAAAAAATAATATATATATAAATAGGCCGCTGTGTAGGGATAACAGCGGTAAAGACAAACTGCAAACGACACCATGTTTCTAATTTTGTACCTACAACATCATCGCAGAAGATTTCAGACATCGTATTATATTAACTTATCCTTATCTCATCAGTCACTTGACTTAGTCCGTGGCTGCGGTGCAAAAACCGGGTTCACCCGAGAACAAGTTGAGAAAAAAAAATAATAATAATAAATACCTGGGTATTCTCGAATCCAAGGGTATTCAGTATACGATAGTTAAGAAAAGCCTAACGACTGCCTTCACTGCAAGACTCAGATTGGATCTTGACTACACGCCCTTGAATTCGTCCTCCGAGGAGGCCTTGAATATCAGGGGAAAACCCATAGAGGAATTAGCAACACAATGGAGACAGAAAGCCATCCACGGCGAACACCCCAAAACGTTAGATCAGTATGAAGTGGATAGTGAGGCATCCAATATTTGGCTGAGAAAGGGCGTCCTGTATCCAGAAACGGAAGGATTCGTCATTGCGATTCAGGGCCGGATTATCAGCACCAGAAATTATAGCAAACACGTGTTACATCAAGATGTGGTTGACCGGTGCCGATTATGTGGAGATACCCACCAATCCATGGAGCACATTATTGATGGTTGTCGCGTAATGGCTCAAAGAGAATATACGCCCAGGCATAATGATGTGGCGGGCATTATACATCAACAACTTGCCCTAAACCTAGGACTCTTAACAGAATGGATGCCTTTCTATAGATACATTCCAATGCCCGTTTTAGAAAACGAAGATTACATCTTATATTGGGATGTTACTATCCAGACTGATCATTACATCCGAGCCAATTGACTGGACATCATGATGCGAGAAAAAAAAAGGTGGAACAGTCTACATCATCGACATTTCTTGTCCACTTAACAGAAATTGGCAGGCAACCTATACAACCAAGATTCATAAGTATAGCGAGCTAAGGCATGAAGTGAAGAAAATATGGAGGAATGTGAAACATGCATCTATTCATCCTATTGTGATTTCGGCTACATGCAATGTGCACGCAAGATGCACTGAACATCTTGAACATTTAGTAGTCAGTAGGGTACTGGCAGCAGCTCATAAGGCAGTTTTATTTAACACCTGTCGCATTGTGAGAAATTTTCTAGACCATCAGAAAGTGAGTGACTAAAAACCTGTGGAGTGGCAGATGGTGGCTCTAAGAACGCATCCAGAGGCGACTGTTGTCACCTCCAACGATTGTGGCTGCTGTGTATGGATAACAGCGGTGAAATACGAACTTCAAACTACACTATGCTCCTAGTTTTGTATCTACAACATCAACCTAGAAGATTTCAGACATCGTATTATATTAACTTTCAACATCCTTATTTCATTAGTCACTTGACTTAGTCCGTAGCTGTGATAAAAAACCGGGTTCACCCGAGAACAAGATTTAAAAAAAAATAATAACAATGTAAATAAATTTAAAAAAAAAAATAATAAAATAATAATGCTAATTATCATAGGCGTAGGGATGTGGCGACCCTATCGCCCGAGAGCTCCGGCTCTTGCAGTCAGCCACGTTACTTTGGGCTAACTCCCAAATGCAACGAATTATGCGGTTACGACACCAGTATCGCGCAGTGCCACCCACAATAGGCCTCTCTCGTATGGAGGCCATGGTTTAGTTGGGTGTAGCAATAGGACCGAACTGAGGCGACGGCCAGATAATGGCCCCAGAAAAACGCGAGAACATCGATTTAAATGGTCGGACCAACTCAGGAGGGACATCCTTACCTGTTGGCAAAGAAACATATAAATCATTTGGCGAAGAAGCATAGGTTACATGACCGTTGGTTCAATATGCACCCGGAATATGCTCATCAAACGCCTCAGAATTTAAGAGTTCAGATATCCGTTTTGCGAAAAACCGGATATGAAGCTCTTTATCAACCAGAAGAAGAGCAACATCCTCCAGCGAACATTCCACCCGTTCCAGCAAGACCACCTTCGCAGATAGCCGATAATGCCAACATGAGAAGTAAGAGATCTACCCACTAAAAAGTCGTTCTCAGGATGGACAAATTAGCTGAAGCTAATACTGCTCTCCCCGATTTGCTCCCCGAAGATGTTAATCTGTGGAATCTGAAATGTGTAGTTTACGAGAAGGCGGTCTCCCTGCTTAGCGACAATAGAAGTAACGATACTTCAGTAAATCTGATTAAGACTCGCGAGCGTATTGCGCAGCTTCGTTTCAAAATAAAAACGGCGAGACGGCATGCATCAAATATCCAGTGTTTGATTAGCTACATAAAGTCAAATAAATTCACTCCAAAATTTAGGGCACTTGCTCGAAACTTAAGGAAAGCAAATCACACACTGAACAACTGTAAACTGTTGACCATCAAGCAGCACTGGACGCAAAAAATAAGATCTCTTTCAACAGCGAAACAGCGCCTTGAACGGCGAGTAGAGTGGATTCAGGAAAATTCCACCATATAAGGTCAACTCCCTTCTATACATGGACGACCTTAAACTCTTTGCTTCCTGGAAAGAGGACCTTAACATCCTTGTGGAGGTGATAAATAGGTACTCTAACGCGATTGGCATGAGCTTCGGACTGGACTATTCAACATCTTGGTATTGGAGAAACATATACATATCTTGGAATACCGCAAGCGGAAACCCAAAATGTGCGTGTGTTAAAAACGGTCCTTAGAAAAAGGTATCGCCAAATTATCAGAAAAATTTGGGCTTCCAAATTATCTGGATAGAATAAGATTAGGCGACCAATGTGCTGGTCGTTCCTATACTGCTCTACACGTTTGGTGCAGTAAAATGGAACGTCGATGAGTTGAAGCAACTTGACCGAAGCACACGCGAGATGATGAGAATCCATCGAAATCTTCATCCTAGATCTTCCGTACCTGGAATATGCCTCCCTCGAGATAAAGGGGGTAGAGGTTTGCTGAGCTTAGAGTGTCTTCATCGCAGAACGGTTCTGGCTACAGCCTGCTCAGTTCTAAATAGCACAGATTTTCTTATGCGACTCGTACATAAACATAAAGTCGTCAATGCTGCGGTATTTCTATACCGTGCCGCAGATAGGGCCGCAGAGGAGGTTGGCCTCCCATTTGATACGAGCGATACTACACTTGGCCTAGCATCACTAAAACCTTTGGTGTTTAAAAGTCGTGTACAGTAAGCAGAACATACGCTCCTACTAAGAGAACATGCTGACAAGCTTCTTCATGGTAAATTCTACGGCATTGTACGTAGAGAAGAGCTCTCGATGGGTCTGTCCAACATGTATCTCAAGTCTGCTGGATGAAAATCCGAGACTGGAATGAATGTACCTGTAGACGATACCAACTCCCGAGCGTGCAAGCAAGAGCCAGAAACACTTGGACATGTTCTCAGTGGATGCTCAAATATGCACGCAAAGGGTACATAGAGAGAAACAATGCGGCTCTAAAAATGTTATATTACCATCTTAGACACTTCTGTGGTGTTGATCTATTGCCCGTCTTGCCATACACCCACGGGGAACTCGAGTCCGTTGTGGAGAATCATCTGTGTAAGATCTACTGGAATTTCTCATTCTCCACCACACAACGTATCAGTGCTACGACGCCTGATATTGTCCTTCAAGATCTGAAGAGCAAGATCATTTACGTGATTGAATTCTCGGCAGCAGCCGATGGTAATATCACGGCATAGGAGGAAGAAAAAGCGGGCGAAATATCAAGCAGCTGAAATTCTTCAGATGATTTGACATGGAATTGCTCTAATACAGATACAGATACCGAATCCGATAACCAGATAAATAATGAAACGATTCTAGCTACCTATTTTACTTTCGATATGATACAAACGCCTTTTCAAATTATGAGTAATTGGACAATTACATTTTTTTAGATATTTTAGAAAACTTAGACGCGTTACTAATTGAAGAAGCCTAGAAAAAGACGCGAATGGGAATTACGTATAAAATCAGAGAATTGAATATAAAATGTATATTAAACGAAATGATTGCGTAGCTTTTGAGCAATTGAAAGATTTAGGTAAAGAGTGGGAAACTGAGCTAGCCAAATTAAAAATTCAAGGGCAAGTATTACAAATGACTGGAGCTAAAGTTGAGGATAAAACGAACAAAAACGTCATAACGGTAACTGGGTTCAAAATGATTCTGAGAATACTAAACAAGATTCAAGGGAAAATAGAAATGGTCAGAAGGATAAACAAAACGAAAAAAAAATATACAAGGTAGAAAATCATACAAAAATCTATTCCCATTTTCAATATCCAGATTTCCATTCATACCTTTTCCAAACCAATATCAACAAAATCTTATACCTAACTTCAGACTGAAATTTGCACCTGGTTTCCCACCTAGATTCCAACCAAATTTCCAACTCAGACTCACAAATAATAGGCCCAGATATCCTTACAACCCTTATAACCAGATGTTATCAACATTTAACCAAATGTCTTTAGACTCTATCCAAGGTAAAAAATAACCAGAGGATTCAACTCCAACTCGAGAAGTTAAAAATAGTTCAGGAAGTAAAACTAGTAAACAAAATTCCCAAAAACCAAATTACTGGAATGAAAACGGAAAACCCGGTAATAATTCTGACAAGAACTCACAAGTTGAGCAAGTTTACTACAACCTAATACCGAAATGCCAGAATTTTTATATTCGGATAAGGATGAAATAAAAGAAACACGTTTTCATTTGATGACAAAATTCGAGAATAAACTATTTCGAATTTTGATAGATACAGGTGCCACACATTCGTACGCTAGCAAAGAATCGCTGGAAAGGATCCAGGGTTCCAATTATTCAATTCTGGAACCCGTCGCGCGAAAATTAATGGTCGCAAACGGAGAAAAACTCGACATAATTGGACAAGTAGTAATTCCAATTATGATTGGGAAAAAATTGAAATAGTTAATGTTCAGGTTAGTCCCAAAATTGGAATCTGTGGGCATTCTGGGTACTGTCATGCTCACAGTCCTGCGGATGACCCTAAGCTATGACTCAGAAACTTGGTGGTTACCATTGAGTGCACACACCTGCTACCCTATAGAAGCATTTCCACATTCACTAATGATAATTCAAGCACATAAGACTCGATTACCTTAGGCAAACCTAGTATAAAACAATTAAAATAAATAATATTTCGGATAATTTAGGAAACATAGATGAACAAAATAATTGTTCACTGGAAAGCGAAGGCATTGCTGAGCTTAACGAAAGCCAACAATCCCAATTAGAAAACTTTTAGAAGACAAAATAAAAGTATATCAGGGAACTGAACATAGGACGACTCACCTAACAAAAGATAAAATTAACGTCCAGGGCCACGATCCCATTAAACAGCGATATTACCACGTGAGCCCAAAAATTGAAAAATAATTGATCAAACAGTTGATAAGTTATCAGAACACTCGTTACCATTTCAAGACTACTTTACCGACCGAGTTAGTTTTCATTATGATAATAGTTCTTATCACTAAGATAAAAAAAAACGGGAGCTCGTCTTGTTGTGACTTCGTTCAAAGTTACATCAGACTCATTCTGAGCGTCATTAAAAAAAAAAGCTTTGGAAATTTTTCTTGTGTATCTTTTCTTATCAATAAATGCTTATACAAACGTTATTTCTTTGAGAATCACTGGCCTGTATTGAAGTATCGGTTTGTGTTTAGTAAGGTTAGTTCATGTAAACCTATATAATTTAATGTACAAATGTTATCATTTACATTACTTTTTCTGGCGATTGGAGGAGAAATGGACCAGTTTGTGGGAGAAGAGGTTGATCACTCATTTTTTCAATTTGGACTGTGTTAATTTGTATGGCTGTGTTAAAAATCGATTACTATCTAGAGTTATCGATATGCTGTATTATTGATATGCATTGACATTTTTTTAAAGATTTTCTCCAGTCCCATGAACCGTTGACAAGTACTTTTTCAAATACATTAAGCATGATTTTTAGAATCTTTACGATTCAATGTTTTCATTCGCAGCTTGAAATATGTCGCATATATGGCCGAGGCTGTAGAAAAAGTCAAGTCCAAAACAATGAGCCTATGAGAGGCTAAACGTGCTCACAATGTCCCTCGTTGTACACTCTCCAAAAGAGTCAGACTTGCGAAAAATGAACCAGCTCCCATTTTGAGACCTTCAAGTGAGTGAAATATAACCTAATACTGATACTTATTATATGTTTATCCTGTTATTTTGTATTATTCGTCCCACAGGCTGCATGGGACAGGAAAATGAGCGAAAATTTGCCACGCATCTGCAAACTATGGCTAAAATGGGATTCCCGCTCGATCGTTTAAGAGTCCGTCAACTGGCATTCGAAGAAACTAGAAACTGCACCATCGCGTGACGAACAGGATGTTCAACTTATAGGCGGAAATACCATTCTTCCGAATTACCTGGGAAGAATAAGATCCAGGCGATCAACATGCATATTCCGAATCCAAATTGACCCAACGTTCATGTAATCTCAGCATATAACCTCTTCGCGCTGGTGAGCTTTCTTGCCAACACACAGTGGGCTGAGAGACCACCAAAATTAGCCAAAAATCAACTTCACAGTTAATAATGGAAGAATTTTTTTTCATAATATAGATGAGTTGAAGAAACTTTTCACCAAATTTTATGATATTTTAACTAGTCCTCTTAATTCTAGAGCGTTATGAATTGAAGAAATGTTTCTTCTTTTGTTAGTGTTTTTTGAAGAAAGTCTTTGAAAAACTCGTTCATGATGTTACGAACCAAAATGTTACAATCAATGTTGCTTATTAGAGTGGTCAGAAATAATTACGTTATAGAAAATAAATCCAAATTTCAGCTCGGTTTTGAATCCTCTCACTTTGTACTCATGCATTTAAGGAATTCACAGCAATAGACAATTTTTGAATCAAAAGTTCCCTGAGGTTACACCTGTTATCTTAAGTTCTATAGTGCTTTTAGGTTTATTATGATGTTTACTATCAGGTTATTTGCCACCGTCTGCCACCATTGACATTTGACGAAGATATTAGTGAATGAAGTTGAGCGTGCACATAGGGCTGGAGAACACCGAAAGCGGCCAAAAGTCAAATTTTTGTTTGAATTCATATGAAGCTCGTTATAAGGGGGTTTTTAAGGTCGCTGATTTCGAATTTTACGTCAAAATTAATAAATTCAAAATGGCGTATCCAATATGGCGCCTCACATTTCTAAATTTTTACTTATTTATATAAAACTTGATGTAAGGAGGTTTCTGAGGTCGCTGATTTCGAATTTTACGTCAAAATGCCTGCATTCAAAATGGCGGATCCAATATGGCGCCTGACATTTCTACATTTTTACATAGTTTGACGTGGACGGATATATTTAATGAGAGGCAAGAGGACTGATTTCAAAGTTTGAAACAAATATGTAAAAATACGAATACAAATACAAATGAAAAAAAAATTCGAAATTTAGGCGCCATATTGGATCCTCCATTTTTAATTTAAGAATTTCGACATCAAATTCGAAATCAGCGACCTCGGAAACCTCCTTACACCAAGTTTCATATAAATGAGTAACCATTTAGAAATTTAAGGCGCCATATTGGATCCGCCATTTTGAATTTATTTATTTTGACGTCAAATTCGATATCAGCGACCTCAGAAACCCCCTCATACCCAGTTTCATATGAATATGTACAATTTTAGAAATTTAGACCTCCATCTACACAAAAGAAGACTACGAACTACATCATCGCGTGACGATCAGGATGTTCAACTCGTAGGTGGAATTACCATTCATCATCTTGATAATAGAGAGACATATGCATATCTTGGAATGCCGCAAGCGGAAACCCAAGATATATGTGCGGTAAAAATGGCACTTCAAAAAAGTTATCGCCAAATCCTCAGAAAAATTTGGGCTTCCGAATTATCTAGAAAGAATAAGATCCAAGCGACTAATATGCTGCCACTACACGTTAGGTGCAATTGAATGGAACGTCGATGAGGTGATGCAATCTGACCGAAGCACACTCAAGATGATGACAATCTATCGAAGTCATTGTTCTAGATCTTTCGTACCTCGAATAGACCTCCCTAGAGATAAAGGGGGTAGATGTTTAATGAGCTTGGAGTGTCTTTATCGAAGAACGGTTCTGGCTACAGCCTGCTCAGTTCTAAGTAGCATAGATTCTGTTTCAACACTGTCAAAACTGTTTCTCATAACATTCTATAAAGATTGGTAACTCAAAAGAAGTATCCAGAGGTGAAACTTTTATCTCCAACTGTGCCGGCTGCCGCTAAGCTCATCCGCAGCTAGAGACAGGACTCCAAGGAACAGTGTTGTACAAATTCTCTCGCGTAAATTTCCCGCTCTTTCTTACTTTCTGGGATAAAAGTAGCAGGAGTGGATGACGTACACGTTCCAGTTGCGTCGGGATTGGTTGCTTTAAGGAACCAAGATCGTAGCTTCCGGAGCCTACAACTTCTCATAATGAGATAAGACGGAAATACCATTCATCATCTGAGTAATGGATAAACATATACATATCTTGGAATACCGCAAGCGGAAACCCGAAATGGGCGTGTGTTAAAAACTGCCCTTGAAAAAATTTATCGCCAAATTCTCAGAAAAATCTGGGCTTCCGAATTGTCTGGGAAAAATAAGATCCAGGCGACTAATATGCTGCTATTCCTTCACTGCTGTACACGTTTGGTGCAGTAAAATGGAACGTCGATGAGTTGAAGCAACTTGACTTAAGCACACGCAAGATGATGACAATCCATCGAAGTCATCATCCTGGATTTTCCGTACCTTGAGTATACCTTCCTCGAGATAAAGGAGGTAGAGGCTTGCTAAGCTTGGAGTGTCTTCATCGAAGAACAGTTCTGGCTACAGCCTGCTCAGTTCTAAATAGCACAGATTCTATTATGCGACTCGTACATCAATATGAAGTCATCAATGCTGCAGCGTTTCTATACCGTGCTGCAGATAGAGCCGCAAAGGAGCTTGGTCTCCGATTTGATTCCTGCGACACTTCGCATGGCCTAGCATCAATAACACCTCTGGTGCTCAAAAGTCGTGTACAGGAAGCAGAACATTACCTTCTACTAAGAGAACATGCTGAAAAGCTCCTTCATGGTAAATTCTACGGCATTATACGTAGAGAAGAGCTATCGATCGGCCTGTCCAACATGTTTTTCAAGTCTGCTGAATTGAGAACGGAGACTGAGGGATTTCTTTTCGCCTGTCAAGGAGGCGTTATAGACACCTTAGTTTACCGCGAGCGTATAATGAATGTAACTGTAGGCGATACCAACTGCCGAGCGTGCAAGCAAGAGCCAGAAACACTTGAACTTGTTCTCAGTGTATGCTCAAACTATGCACGCTACGGGTACAGAAAGAGGCACAATGTGACTCTAAAAGTGTTATATTACCATCTTAGGCACTTCTATGGTGTTGATCAGCCCGTCTTGCCATACGCCCAGGGAGATCTCGAGTCCGTTTTGGAGAATGATCAGTGTAAGATCTATTGCAATTTCTCATTCACATGAGTAGTAATCGCCTGTGCGTGTGTTATGGCCGCTGGATTAATTAAATTACTTTCATTCCTTGAATTCTGTGAATCCCTTGAATTGTGTGAATCCTTTGAATTCCATAAATCCATTCCAGTTAAATATTCTTTCGAAGCTTCACTTCTACCGTGTGTCATACATTTTTTTTTAAATATTTGTATTTTGTCGTTGTGCAAAGTTACGCATCTCTGAATTGCGCATGAGCGTCCATTGTGTCGATTCGCAAAATAGACATGTTTCAAAGTGCGCATGCGCCATTATTATTCCCGCATAGTCCGTTGGATTGAAGTACTTTGTATATCATTTAGAGGCATGGAAGTCCTCAATTTCGAGTCGGCTGATGCAAAAAAACAATTGAAAACTCAAGTTGACCTGGACGCTGCGAGTGTGAAGAAAAACCGCCTGTTCGAAAAAACAACTGGAAATCATATTTTGAAAAAATACCGCGTCGAAAGTTATTTTAAATCGCTGGTCTCCCGCAAAATTCACTACGAATCAGGAGAGCTGGGCCCTTCCAGTAAACTAAAGCAAGCCAAAAAGTTCAAAATAAGAAATTTGATTGTCAGGTTTTTTAAGGACGACAAGGTTAGTCAACTTTGTCCAGGCAAGAAGTATTTTGTAAAGAAAAACAAAGTCAAAGTACAGAGACGTATTCTCTTTGACTCGATTCACAACATTCACAGAAAATTTATCCAGGAAACAGGATTGAAAATCTCCTTCGCCAGTTTTTTGCGTTACAAACCCTTCTGGGTCACTAAACTAAAAGCGCTAGACCGCGAAACATGTGCCTGCACCAAACATTCCAATTTCAAACTTCTGCTTTCCACTCTCTCCAGGAGTGATGTGTTAGCTGAAAATTCTGTGGCGCAATGCTTGGGTGCTGTCGCTTGCGATGCTGAAATCGCACATGCTTAATTGGCCAATGTGGTCATTGTAAAGACAAGGCGATCAATTCTCAGATTGATGGTAGTATTCGCTTGAAAGTTAGTCAATGGACAAAAATCTCAGAAGAGAAAGACATAAAAAACGTGAATATAAAAGTTTCTCGTTTCATCAAAAGTCAAAAGTGACCGCTGTATTAGAGGTGATGGCAAAATTTAACACCCAACTTTCTGACATTAAAAAAACACGTTTTCAATTGTCATCACTAAGCGCATCAAATAAAGACCAAAATGACCTCGTTAAATCATGTCGAGCTCATATTCAGTGTAGATTTCTCTGAGAACTAATATTGCAAATACACCGATGAGATCCAAGCAATGCACTTTGGTGCTTCAAAGAGACAAGTTTCACTGCATACGGTGGAGAGATACTGAAGACATTTCGATGGTTCCCTCAAGTACAGGTCCTTCTGTACCATTTCAGACAACCTCGAACACCAAGCTCATGCGGTAGCGGCTCACCTGGATTCGATCTTGAAGCGGTATCAAAAGATTTTCCTGGGACTACAGCTCTTCATTTCTTCTCAGACAGCCCAACATCTCAATATAGAAACCAAATCAACGCCGAACTGATGAGGACAAAGGTGATCCACTACTTTCCACTCGTGCAAGAAGTGACTTGAAATTATTCGGAGCCCGGACATGGAAAGGGCCCCATGGAAGGTGTTGGTGGCACAATAAAAAGAAGAGCTGACGAGAAAGTTGCCAGGCGGAAGGACATAACGTGCGCAAGTGACATAATGTGTCTCGTCAACGACAGAGAGCTTGTGCTCCTGGAAATCCCTGGCGAAACCATCGAAAAAATGAAAAGAGCTATAAACCCTAACAAGATACCCACAATCCCAGGGATTACTAAAGAGTACCAAATCGCTTCATCGAAAAAAATGATGTCTTGTCGCTATCTGAGTTGCTTTGAATTCCCTCCTGCTTCAGTCTGCAAGCACTACCGCTTAAGAGACATAGCATCCTGACCGTTGAAGCTTCGAGTGGAGAATGTGTACTCGTCTTCTGAAGACGAGAAAATTAATGAACTTGATCAAGTTACTGAGGGTGAGGAATTAGGGATCATCAAGAATTTTTCGTTAGTTGAAATGGAAGCTTCAAGGTTCGGCGAGTTTAATGCTGAGAAAAATCTTTCAAAGGATAAACTGCCAGGCTCCTTCAATATCACCAAAGGTACTTTTGTTGAGGTCAAAATCAACAAGGGCAACACCAAAAAATTTGAAGCTTTCGAAGCCATCTGTGATAATGACGTCGATTAATAAAATAAGGTTAATGTTACATTTTTCAAAAATTGTACAATAAATAAATCCTTTATTCTTAATAAGGTCGATGTAAATACCATCTCAGTAAACAGTATTACAAGAAGACTGCCAGATCAAAGTCTTCATGATACGTTTTTGAATGAAAACGTCCTGAGACTGATCTCTTCCCATTATAGTTTTGAAAAGTCATACTTCGGTAGGTAGGTATCCGATTCACTCACAGGTTGCTGTGAACAAATTGCTATTATTTACTTATATTTTGTGATTTTCGAAAGTTTGTAGTAGCCTGCCGTTCCTTACGTGCATAAATAACATTTCGTACTTACCTATTGTATACTTTAGTCTTCGTAATTACATTTGTCCTTACTTCAGTGCTTTAAAATTCGTAAGGCTCCCTCATCAGTTCAGTCGCCATCATTCCTGTCATGCAGCCATTATTACTGTCACACTATTTGAAAATCTCATGAAGTATTCTTCAAATAAAAATTTAGAATAAATGACCCATCACTTTTGTTCACAAAGGAATGCTCTTGTATGTTCCGCCAGTGGTTGGAATTTTTACTTCCCAAACTGCACTTTAAATTTAAAAAAATGTAAGCTAAGATCGCATTTTCAACAAAATCATGAAAAATTACAAAATAATGGAATTAAAAAAATTATTTTTACTTGCCATTGAAATAAGTAATATCAGACTTAAGTGAAGACCCACAATTCATAATTTTTAGACTTTTTCATCATTTGAAAAAAGACGTGACAGGAATGATCCAGACCATGCAGTTTTTGGGCTTCTAAATTGCAAAAAAAAAATAGTAAATTTAAAAATTCAACTCAACCGCTTCAAGGATGTGTTCTTAAGGGTTCCCTTAAAGGTAAAAAATGTTTTCCAGCTAATTTTCATTATATTAACTTTTCGAAATTTTCATGAGTCAATTTGAAATTTTAACCATTCAAGGCTTTCTATTTCAAGCAATTCAGTTTTAAATTGTTTATTTTGAATACTTTGTTTGAAATTACTCGTATTGAATGAACATTTGAATATTACTGAATATTAAATTATTATTTCTCCTCTTAATAAACAAAATTTCAAATTTAATGGGTTAGCAATGGAATACTTTTGACCTTAGACTGAAACAATATTTTAAATTCAATAAAAGCCTTTAATTATGAATCTATTATTCTGAATTTATTTTTAAATTGAAAATAGTTCATAGAATTTCAATCAGACGTTTATAGCAGTTTACTTTTTAACCTTAAAATCTGGAAATTCTTAAATTTTGAACGGATTTCGAATCGCCTTGTCAAATCAAATATTTTTTACTTTTTAATACTTAAAGTACAATTCAATTTTAAAAATACTTAAATAACTTATATTTACGGATATTCAAATAAATAGTTTTTTATCAAAAAATTCCGATTTCAAACGCTTTTAATTTTGAACTGCCCAAGTCTTCAAGATTGAATTTTAAAATTCTTTAAATTAAAAATGTATGCTCAAAAATAGGAATATAAAATGGAAATTTTTTAAAATAAAAGATTTTCGAATTACGCATTGTAAACTGAATGACTTAAAATTTCCAGTCAAGAAATAAATTCACTGTCATTTCCCGGTTTAAAAAAAATTTTCGGTTCAGCGACCACCCTAATTGAATATCAGTGTCATTCTCGTCATTAAAATTTTT
Source organism: Andricus quercusramuli (assembly GCA_932178445.1). NCBI lineage: Eukaryota > Metazoa > Arthropoda > Insecta > Hymenoptera > Cynipidae > Andricus > Andricus quercusramuli. The sequence continues at coordinate 85,827 of CAKNXH010057356.1, forward strand.
TTTTCTAGCTTGAAATTGTTAAAAATAATTTAATTTTTTAATTTTTCAAACTTACTTGTTACGTCCCGAGCTAAAGGCGAGGGTGGGTTGGTAAATGGTTTGAATGAGGGAGGCTAGTCAGCTGATTATGTCAGGCTGGTAAGACCTGACCAATTATTTATTTGTGGGCACGTTTGTCTCTTGTCAGCACTATGCGAACTGCGTTAAACCAGTGCTCAAAATAACGAAAAAAAAATTATAATAGTAAATGATTTACTGTAAAGATAATGGATAAGATTGACAGTTACATAAATTTAGACTTACATGTAACTTCCTACTCGTAGAAGGGCAAGAGAGAGTAGTAGTTTGTCGCTTGCGTCTCTATAATCGGAGGACAACGGCAAGATTCTCTCGCAGAGTTGGATTGTCGCTTGCGTCTCTACAACCGGAGGACAACGGCTAGATCCTCACGCAGAGTTGGTTTGGGTAATAGCGAAGTGATTCACAATCATAATTAACCCGTAGATCGATAAACGGTCCTATATCAGCCCTCAAATCCACTCTTGAGTTCTTTTCACGGACGTATAACACAGCGGACTTTACCCGGATTAGACTCATACGACGGTCGAAACCGAAGGGACTTAGTTCACAACTTGATGATTCGTTACTTAGTTCTCGAAGACTTGAAGTACGCGATTCGTGTATCGAAGTTGTCAGTATGACGGCTGAGAACGTAAGACTAAAAGCACGCGACTTTTAGATCGAACTTGACGGTATGACAAGACAAATGGCAAGGGTTGCGCTGGGGTTTATATACACCTTGGACTTTGCAAAAATCACGTACGATTTACAAATTGGTGGTTTCTCACGTACGATTTATAAATTGGTGGTTTGGCACGTACGACACTCGATATTAAGTTTTTGTATGACTCGTGTGAGTAATTAATATTTCCGTCCTCTGAGACTTCCGGTGATCGGTTGTCTGTTTTCTAAATCAGCGAGAAGTTATTTGATGATATCGTCAGCAACCGTGGACAGCGGTCGCGCATCTCGACTCTTAACCATTCAGGAGTTTGGGTTCTATATACTAACTCAGGGACCGTACTTAAATTATATAACAGTTCAAAGGGGGGGGAGAGGGTCGAGACATTTTGTTACGATTTGTTACGGTAAGTGGGAGGAGTCCTTCACTCATGTACGTAATTTTTGCAAATTCGCAAAAACTTTCTTTTGGAGATTATCTTTTCAGTTATAAATTTTATTATTTGGTTGAAAATTGATTAATTTCCTTAAAAAGACATCGTTTTTTTTGCAAATTAAACTGATTTCTTACAAATTCGTGTTTTGGGTTAAACATTCAACCCTTTTCGTATAATATTAACGTTTTGTTTAAAATTCATACTTTGTTGCTGATAAGTTAACTGAAATCTTTTTTGGATGAAAAATATTTTTTCTGCAAAATTTGTCTTTTTAATTTAAAAGTTTTTTTTAGTAGAAATATTGCATCTTTCTTGGACAATAATCCAACTCTTTTATTGACAATTCAACTATTTCTTAAAATATGTACTTTTTGTTAAAAATTTGCATTTTTCTGTAGAAAAGTCTATTGAAATCCTTTTGGATGAAAATTCAACTCTTTTTTTGAAAATTTGTATTTTTGATTTAAAAATTCACCTGTTTTAGTAGAATTTTAATTTTTCTTGGACAAAAATGCATCTGTTTGGTTGAAAATTTAACAATCTTGTTCAAAACTCATAATTTTTGGTTAAAAATTTGACTATTTGGCCTAAAATTAACTAATAAGTTACAATTCTTATTTTGGTTTTGGAAAGTGAACTGGAATCTTCTTTGGATGGAAATTTAACTATTTTTTGAAGTTTTTTTTTTTAATTTATCTGTTTTAAAAGAAATATTCCATATTTCTGGAATAAAAATGCAACTGTTCGGTTGAAAATTCAACACTGTTTTGAAAACTTGTCTTTCTGATTTCAAAATTCACCTGTTTTAGCCGAAATTACATCTTTCTTGGATAAAAATGCAACTGTTTAGTTTGAAATTCAACAAATTTGTTGAAAAGTCATAGTTTTTGGTTGAAAATTCTGCTGTTTTCTGGAAAATGTAACTATTTTGTAGAAAATTTACTTATTGGTTGAATTTAATATTTTTGTGTTAAAAAGAGAACTGAAATCTCTTTTCGATGAAATTTCAACCATTCTTTTGAAATTTTTTTAAAATTATAAATTCATCTGTTTTAAGAGAAATTTCATCATTCTTGGACAAAAATGCAACTGTTTGGTTGAAAATGAAACTATTTTGTTAAAAAGTCATACTTTTGGTTGAAAATTCTACTGTTCGGTTGAAAATGTAACTATTTCGTACAAAATTTACTTTTTGTTCTTCTTTATTCATAATGTGTCCCCTAAGGGTTTACATGACTTCCATTTCTTACAACACTTCCTTCTACATGTTTTATAGAATAAAATCTTATCCTTACTATTTACACTTATTTACACCTATTTACATAAAATCTTATATCTAACGCCTTAAATCTATTTTTTACGACAGCGCAATTTGGGACTTGTTAGCGAACGAGCGAGCGAGTGATCGAAAGCGAGAGTGTAAGCGAGAGAGCGAGATAGAGAGCAGTAACGCAAACGCATCTTAATTTACTTATGATGTTACATAATCATTACTTACAAATCTTTACGCTTCTAATTTAAGCGACTTCCGTTTCCTTTTTCTTTCACTTCTCTTGTACCTCCATTTTGCTATTTTTTTTTGCATCCATTCTTTCATTCTTTTTCAATTGCTCCCCTAGCATCCTCTAACTCCTTCATCCACTCTTCCCCCAAACCATCCTCCCCTAGAATCTTTACCACATTCTCTTGCCAGCTTCCTTTATCTTCCATTCCTCTCCTACATCCTTCCCATACATGCTCCCATGTTTCCTCTTCCCATTCACAGATTCTGCATTTCCTGCTATCATTCTCTTCCCAATACATACTTGCCCTTACCTCGTTTCCCAATCTAAATATTGCTATTCTTGTCCATCTTTTCTCTCCCCATCCCTTTTCCAAATACTTTGGCACTCCTTCCTTTTTTATCATCTTATACCATATATTATATTTTGATTCCTCAATCATCCCCCATCTTTCTATTAATTGTCTTTCTCTCTCCCTTTTTTCCACTTCTTTATAGTTGACTCCAGTCCCGTCTTCTATATCTCTAGCCTTAAAGAACTCCCTCCTTTCTTCCTCCCATTTCGTTAATTCAATTGCCTTCCCTCTCCTTTTTTCTACCTCCATCAAACACTTTCTCGCTAACTCCCCTCCCTTTTCCTCCCTCAGCTTCGTCTCAAAATTCCATGCCCTCTTTCCCGCTCTAGTACTCAATTTATCCCTTTGCGCTTCTTCTCTCACCATATATCCCGGCGTCCTCCATTCTACCCCTAGCGTCCATCTTATATACCTTTCTTGTAAACTTTCAATCTCCTTCCTTTCTTTCCATCCCCATATCTCTGCTCCATAACCTAATACCGGCCATACCAGCGTATCAAATAACCACATTCTCCTTTTCCAATTTTTTTTAAACCTTCTTTTTCCTATTCCCCATATCTGTTTCATTATCCCTGCCGCTTCTTTTATCCTTTCTCTTATATGAACTCTATAATCTCCATTCGTTTGCAAGGTAGATCCCAAATATTTAAACTCCTTTACTTCTTCTAACTTTACTCCCTTCCATCTCCCAGTCCATTCTTTCTTTCTTCCTCCTCCTTTTCTAAACCTCGTTATCTTTGTCTTTTCTATATTTACATTCAATTTTCTCCCATCTAAGTATTTCTCCAATCCTGTAATTAATCCTGTCATTCCTTCTTCGTCCTCTGCCATCAACACTATATCGTCCGCGTATGCCAGTGTATATATCTTTTCTTCTCCCATCCTAACTCCTCCCCATCCCTTTCTTTTCATTTTTTCTTCTAAGTCTGAAATTAATATATTAAATAAAAGTGGGCTCAGAGGACATCCTTGCCTTACTCTTTTAACTAACCAGAAACTGTCTCCTACTTGCTCTCCTACCTTTACCCTGCTTTTTCTCTATCTGAAGATTTCTGATACTCTCTTTATTAAGCCCTCTCGTATACCCTTTTTCACCATGATTTTTTCTATCTCGACTCTGTCCAATGAGTCGAACGCCGCCTTTAAGTCCACGAATATTGCTATCATTGTCCCTTTCTCCTTTTTGATCCTTTTATTTATCAGATAATTCAGAACATATATGTTGTCCATAACCCCCATTCCTTTTCTAAACCCTGTCTGATTCGGTGGCTCTATCTTTCTTTCCCCAACTTCTTTCTTCAATCTCTCTGACAATACAGTTACATATACTTTATACAATGTTGGCATTAGCGTCACACCCCTATAATCTTTAACCTCCTCCCCTTTGCCTTTCTTCACTATGGGTACCACTACTCCTTCTTTCAATAACTCTGGCCACCCCTCTCCTCTCCATACTCTATTACACATTATCCATGCCCATTCCTTCAGTTCTGTCCCCCCATATTTCCAGACTTCATTTGGAATCTCATCTATACCAGGTGCCTTTCCATCTTTCATTATTCCTAACACCTTGCCTATTTCTTAGGTCCATCAAGCTAGCACCTCCACAATCGAAATTCCCAAATTTTTTGGCATCAGAATTTTGGGCTTTTTTTGGGCTTTTTTTGGGCTGTATTGCCGATTTTTGGGCTCCACTACTTTTTTTGAAAATTCAAATTTTGTGTGGAGGTGCTGGCTTGAATCAAGCCAGCACCTCCACTACATAAAAATTTGAAAAAATTAAAAATCAAAGACGACAGAATTTTGGGCTTTTTTTGGGCTCTTGAACGCGCCAAAAACCAATTCCCAAAAACAACCCCTAGCGGAAATAAAACTACCCCCTATATGAAAAACAAACTAGGAAGAAATAAAATGCACCACAATTTCGGGCTTATTTTGGGCTCTCAAATTCACAGAAAAAAAATTCAAAAAACCACCCCCTATGAGCAAAAAACCACCCCCTTGTCAAAAATTACATCTGAAAAAAAATAAAGTGTGTCATGATTTTTGTCTTATATTGGGCTCTCGAACGAAGCAAACAAAATTTTCAAAACCCACCCTCAAGTACACAAAACATCCCCTAAATCAAAAATCAAACATGGAAAAAA
>CAKNXH010057357.1:7093-24537 GCA_932178445.1 Andricus quercusramuli
CGGGGTGGTTCAATGGACGAAGAACGAGCTTAAGGCCCTTGATGTCACCACGCGTAAGATCACGCATATGCATAAAAGCTTGCATATCAATACGTTAGTTCCGCGATTATACATTTCACGCCGTCAAGGCGGACGCGGACTTCTGAATCTCCAATGTCTTCATAACCGAATTGTTTTAAGTACAGCTTACATCGTTGAGAATGGCAGAGATCCTCTCCAAAAGATGGTCAGAAACCACGAGATGATTGGCGAAGGAGCGTTCCTTTACAAAGCCGCGGAGCAAGCTGCCGAGGCACTGGGCCTGAATTTCAACATCAGAAGTGAGGAAAGTGCATTACTCCATCTAGATGCTTCACGTCTAAAAGCCGAAGTGAAGAAAGCAGAGGTTAGAAAATTTCACCAAGAGCTACTCGACAAGCATATGCACGGAAACTTTCACAGGAATGTAGAAAAACAGTCCTTGTCAAAGGAGCAAACTTTTGCTTTCCTCAAATCATCAGGGCTCAATTCAGGCACAAAGGGCTTCATTTTCACATGCCAGGACGGTGTAGTCTCCATCTTAGCATACCGCGCCCGCATTTTATATCAAGAAGTTCCCAGTGATAGGTGCAGAGCCTGTCATGCACACGCTGAGTACCTAGAACACATACTATCGGGGTGTCCGACCCACGCAGGAACAACGTATATCTATAGACATAATGCGGCCCTAAGAGTACTTTATTACCACCTTTGTCGCTCTTACGGTGTTGGTCGCGACCCTGCCCTGCCGAACGCTCCAAGGGATATAGAGTCAATTGTCCGAAACGAGAAGTGCCAGATTTTCTGGAACTACGATTTTCGGGCAACAGTATCCGTTGCGCACTCGAGGCCTGACATTGTTGTCCAAGACTTCGAGAAAAGAACGATATTCGTGATCGAATTCTCGGCTCCGTCCGAATGCAACATCACTGCAAAGGAGAAAGAAAAAGAGGAGAGGTATCAAGACCTTAAAAGAGAGCTGCAACGACTGTACCCAAAATATTCAGTACGAGTAATTGTCCTTGTGATAGGTGCTCTCGGAGGTGCTAAATTATCACTGGTTCGTAACCTTAAAGCCGTACCCGCGTGCCAAAAATATGCCAAGGCACTTGCGGGATGGATGCAGAAAGCTGTCATCCTTGAGTCGCTTCGTGTCCTCAAGACACACGAGGGTTTCGCCGGCCTGTCGTTGTGATTTCGTCGTGCCCTGTGACCAACCATCTCACGGATGTGAGATGTGGCCATAGATGTATTTTACCGCGGTTCTACTGGGGGCTATTGACATTTTCTTTTTAGATAGCAGTTGCTCTTAGTGGTCCCCTGCGGTGGTTGTTTAACTTTTTTTTTTAATTATATATATATATATATATCTTCGAATTCTCGGAATTCTCAGAATTCTTTGAATCCTCAGAATCCTTTGAATTTTCTGAATTCTTTGACTTCTCCGAATCCTTTAACTCTCTGAATTCCTTGAACTCTCTGAATTGGTTGAATTCTCTGAATTCCTTGAATTCTCTGAATTCCTTGAACTCTCTGAATTACTTAAGTACAACCCTTACTTAAGGACATAAACGTGCACACTTTGGCAAGTGATTTATGTGCACGTGCACAGTTAGGCAAGTGACATCTGTGCACGTCTAAATTTCGACGTGCACAGTTGTCCAAGTACCATCTGTGCACGTGCACAGTTGTCCAAATTACAACTGTACACGTCGAAATTTCGACGTGCACAGATGGCCTCCTGTGGTCTTGGACGTGCACAGATGGACGTGCACAGTTGTCCGTCCGGCCATCGACGTGCACGGTTGGGCACGTGCAAAGTTTCTACGTGCAAAGTTGTCCGTCACCCGGTTTTTCCGAGTCACAAAATACAAATTTGGTGAAAAAACTATAAAATATGATAGAAAATAAGAAAATCTTATTAAATTGGTAGATATCCATGAAACTCAGTGAAAGGTGGGTTTTCGAGAAACAAGATACGAATTTGAGGTCATAATTCAAAAATTTAGAAAGTTGGTATGAATTTTGAAAATTGTTTTAAAATGGTATACTTTCTTGTAAATGAATACGAAGGCGTTTGAATTGAGGAATACGAATTTTGGATCAAAAACCAAAAATTCAAAAAAAGAGACTTGATGTTTTGAAATTGCATCAAGTTGTTAAGGAATTGCGAGGACCTAAAATATTGATGTTGCTGAATGATGAAGGTTTTAAACAAGAGGTTAACGATACATAAGAAACTGGCAGTACATGCTCAGGCATGGAACGATATTATTCAGCTTCAAAGAACTCTCAAACCAGAAAAAGTTGCAACTGTCTTTGTTTAAAAGAAGCACCTAATCCCGGGCGATAGTTATGCCATATGGGTGCGGTTTAAATTGAAACTTGAAGAAATGAATTCGCTTTTGCCTAAAAAATTAATCAAAGCAATGGAATCTCGCGATTCCCAGCTGTTTGAGTGAGATGCTTTCACAGAGGCTCTTTGTTCAGACAGAAGATTTGCTTTTCTCTCCAAAAAGAATTAAATTGCTCGTTCTCAATTGTTAATAAAAAATCTGTAAATGAGATTTGATACGTTTGAAAACGGGCAATGTCTTTGTAATTTAATGAGCAAAGTTCATATAAAAAGAATCCATATTTTTTTTAAAGTAAAATTTTTAGTGAAGTTAAAAAAAATAATAATTTCCGCTTATTGTAGATCGAAATTAAAAACCGAAATTAAGATTGCAATCGATTTCCCTCAGTTTAAAATTTCCTTAATTTAAAAATTTATATTCCACTCAATATTCAAGAATTTTTAACTGAATAGAATTGCTCTGTGACTCAAAACCTTCCATTTACTTACTTTCATGGAAATTTACTAATTAAATACAATTTTCAAAATTTGAGTCAAATATAGGAATTTAAAAATGTTGACCCCACATTTGTGTTCTGTAACTCGGAAAACCATCTGGTTACGACTTTTATAGAAATATGTATGTCCATTTGAACAAATTTCCAAAATTTGAGTTAAATTTCAGAATTTTTGCCACAAATTGGCCTTCTAAGAATCGAAACACCCCCTGGTTATGGATTTCATGGAGAACTACTTATTTTGTAAAATTTTCAAAATTTGGGTCAATTTTTGTAATTTTAAAATTTTTACTCGAAATTCGTGTTCTGGGACTCAAAAAACCCTTTCTTTATAACTGCATTTATAACTGTATTTTAAAATTCGAAAACACCCTAAGTTATGGCTTTCATGAAAATAGGAGAAGGTAGCGATTGAATGAAATTCTCAAAATTTGAGCCAAATTTTGTAATTTTTTCATTTTGACCCTGAATTCGTGTCATATGACAACTCTGCTTTAAATAAAACATTTTTGAGTTAAAAATTGTATAAGCTAAAATTTAAAAATGTTTAAATTCAAAACAGTTCGACTTTGAATGCTTTAATTTGCAGTGCAGATGTGATTACTTTAAATTAAAAATTCGTTTTAAATTGCAATTACCTTAAAAAAACTTTCAGGAACCCGGAAGAACTCAGAAGTTTTTTTCCTATGCATTAACTCTGCCACCCTGGTAAGATTTCCAGCTTTATTAAAACAATTAGAATGTATGATAACAATGATAACAATGATGTATTCACAAGCTAAAGCCACTAAATGAAGAAACAAGAATTATTTACTAACTACATTTATTCAACCTCACATTATTCATGCTAAAAAGAGTCTCTTGCAAACGATCCTTTGAAACAAAGAATTGGCCTTAAAAATTATTCTTTGAAAAGAAAAAAGTCATTTCAACTTACCCTGGACATATTAGAAAAAATTCCCTATTCTCTTAAAATCTTAAAAAATTCTGAAAAAGCTTATACATTTCGTGTTCGAAATCTTCAAACATCTACATTTTGTTAACCTTATTCAAAAATATTTTCAAGATTTAAATCATCTCAAAATCTCTTCAAAATTGCAAAAATTTTGAAATATCTTTTGAAATCATTCAAAGTTTTACTACAAAATTTTAATATCGATAATATCGATATATCGATTCTATCACACACACACACGCAAAATATGGTTTTTGTTAAAATCAGTTCACTGAGCAAAAATTCTTTCTTGGGGATTATTATCAAGTCTCGGACATTTTAGTCTATCATACAAACATAACAACTCTGAATGATACATTATTGCCCGGTAGAACTGATAAATCCTTTTTAAAACTTAAATAAATATAAATAATCTGAATTTTTTTACTAGATAAGATAGATAGATGACATTTATTAAACAAATTCAGAAATGAGATACAAAAGAAATAGCACATAAAATAACTAAAATAAGATATGATTCACACTAAAAAGCAAGTCTGCGCAATTCCACTTAATTTTCGCTCCTTGTAATGTGCCCGCTGGCTATTACAAGGGGGTCTCGAGTTTACGCTCGCTTTGGTTGTTTTTGAATAGTTCAACCTGTTTTTTCACGAAAACACAAGTTTCACGAAAACGTCATCTGACTATTTTCAGGTTTCTCATTCCTATAACCATCTTTCAATTAGTATGAAGCGAAAAAGAGAATAATTGTGATTTTTTACTCTTTAAAACTTTATATCGATTTTCCCACACTTCACGTTTTCAAAGCCGGTAGAGGCTGTCATTTCAAATCCACTGTACGGATCCTATCAAAAATTTGTACATTACTTCTCTGTATAATACAAGACGTAACCCTGTCGAGTTTTCTTAAAATTTTGTTGTTATTTTTTATTTAACAATAACAATTTGACCGATTTTTTAAGCAAAAATCGCGTTTATCGCTTTTTAGTGTTACCAAAATTTGGAAAATCAGTGAAAAAAAAGGTCGACAAAGTTACCTGGGGAAACTCATGAAATAACAAAAACAGTATGATTCTTTAATTTGTGATGATCGAGTGCCGAGAAACGACCTCCACCGCAAAACACCTTTTTTCGAGACGTCTCCGGAAATTGGCTGAAAACGTCTTAGTTTTCGATATTTTTCACTGAAAATTTAACAAAATGTTTTTAAAATGATAAACTACAATACTGTAATTAGCTAATTTTAAATACATTACCTGTATCGAAAAAAAATGATTGAAAAAGGATCTTTTTACATTCTCATCTAGAGGAGGTATTAGATTTGTGTAAAACTCGACCCCCCCCCCCCCCGGTTTTTGTAAAATGACCACGTTTTGAGACCCCCTGAACCAAAAAAACAGGTTTTTATGAATGTGTCTGTATGTATGTATGTATGTAGGTATGTCTGTCTGTGAGCCCGACAACTTTCGAAAGAATTGATTGATTTGATTGCCTTTTGGTATACATTTTTAGAAACTAAAGATCAAGTTCGTTAGCCAGCCATTTTGGATGAAAATTCAAAAAGTGAGAGCATTTGGAAAATTTTTGGGACCATTTTTGTCAAAACTTGAAAATTATATGTGCGGCTGTTCATACTTACGCTAAAAGTAGTCTCTTTGAAATGTTAGCTGTGTGTAAAAAGATGTTAATTTCGTAAAGAAATATACTTGACAATGTTAAAACTGTAAAATGAATTTTATGAAATTAAAAATCATTAAAATATTTTTTAGGAGTCTTGAAACAATGGTATTACCTTGAAATGTTTTAAAATTTGTTAAAAGCTTGTGAATTTTTATTCAAAAATCTACATTTTTCTATTTTTAGGGATTTCGTAGCCTCCAGCTGAAATCCTTATGGTTTCGGTAAATGTCCGTCCATCCATCCGTCCATTGTGCAAAAGGGCATATAAGCGCCAACATTTTTTTCCGACCACTTTTTTCGATAAAATTTATTTTACATAATCTTTTCTCAACAATTTTTTGTCAACAAATTCTTTTTTAAACATTTTTTTCCAACAAATAGGGTTCACAAACATGTTTTTAAAAAACTTTTTTTACCAAATTTTTTTTAAAGATTTTTTTTCAATATTTTTTTTCAAACGTTTCTTTCTAGAAATTTGTTCTTGCAAAATTGAAAAATATTCTGTTTTAAAAACTTGTCGAATGCACATAACTCAAAAAATGGTTGTAATTTTTCCGAAAATTTGTAAGAAATCTTTTAAAATAAAAAATTTGCCTTAAAAATTGCGCGATTTTTTGCTGATATTTTAAAATGTTCCTTGAACCTTTTTGAATGTTCTTGAAAAATTGATTTTAGAAAGTAGAAAAGTCATTTGAAGTTATTCTAGACATCTTGAGAAAAAATTTTCTATTCTCTTAATACCTTCCAAAATTCTGAAAAAGCGTCTGCAGTTTGTGATCGAAACCTTCAAATATCAAAATTTTGTTCACATTTTTTAAAAATATTCTTAAGATTCAAGTTATCTTAAAATCTTATCAAAATTTCTAAAAGTTTGAAATATCAAAGTTTGACTAAAAAATGTTAATATGGATGATATGCATATCTATATATTGATAGTTTCGATTAAGATATTCGATTTTTTTCCATACTGACTATAAGATATTTTGGAAAATGTAGAATGATTCAGGTTTCAATTCAAAAGATGTATAACTGTGTACATATGTAATACTTTTTTTTGTTACAATCAATTTACTCAGCAAAAATTCTTTCTTGCTGATTAACAAGCCTCGGAAATTTTAGTCTATCATACAAACATAACAATTCCGGATAATGCATTATTGTCCGGTAAAACTGATTTTTTTTTTGAAAACTTGAATAAATATAAATAATCTTAACTTTTTCCTAATACCAAAAATAATTAAGCAACCATTTAATTTATAAATATTTCATTAAATAAATAAGGAATTCACGGTTTGGTCGTTTTCGAACGGTTCAACCTGTTCTTTCCAGTCAAATCCAGTGACGGTTCATCAAAAATATATATTTTTTCTCCTTAGGAAATACTACATGACTTTAGCTATTTGTTCCCTAATCTCGGTACTCCATACCGATTATTCACAAGTTTCACGAGAACGTCATTCCAAAATATTTCTAATGTTCGAATTTGAAATTTTCTACTCATTTTTAGTGGCCGACTTTCATTCACTTGAATTAGTAGAATTTACCCAGTGATTAGGAAAATATTAATTCCAGGTTTATAGAGACCTGATGGAAAAATGGTTAATAATAATTTTGTATGCCTTTTCCAAAGCAGCAACAATTTCTTTTTTTTTTTTGATATTTGAATTTCACGGGTTGTTTGGCAAAAAAAGGACCCCGCACAACAAATATTTTTAATGGGTCCAAGAACTCTTGGAAAATTTCTTCTAGTTTCATAAGTCACAAAATATATAAGATGAATAAAATTCACAAAAATGCATATATTTTGTGTGTGGTCCTTCGCATTTTCAATTTTTCGACAGCATTGGTCTTCTTTTTGAGCCCAGAAAAAGTTTAATGAAGCATTATAATTCAATTCCTACCGATATTTTCTTAATTCAATGCTATTTTTTCCCGTACAAAATTAATTTTCAAAAACTCAATAATTTTATGAGTCACGTGTACAATCGTATACATATTTCTACTTCGCAACTGTCTTTACATTATTTTATCTTCGATTATAGTCAGTTCGAACATATTTTGTATAGAATTGAAAATTTAATTGTCTTGCTGATACTTCTATGCTAGCTTTGTATCACGAAAACGTGATGCGAAACTTAAAATTTTGCTCGTGACATAGATTATGTTTATTTTACGTGGTATAAATACGCCGATTTCAACGGGCTTCCTTATCATTGTCTGAATATTCAGTTCAAGAAAATCTGTGTTCAACTTTTCAAATTCTGCATCATGAAGGTAGCAGTCATATTCTCGTTGCTTCTATTGGGTGAGTCATATTTATGAAATACACAAAGAAATAAATCTGATTTGGTACAGTCCAGACGTAATTGGAAATTTCTGAACTTTAGAATATCTGATGGTATAATGACATCAATAGTGAGCCACTCAAGCCACTTGAGCCCATTCAAAATTTATTTTAAGCATTATAGAAATGATTAGATGCATCAGAGAAAGATCCTGCTTACACAAGATCCAAGAAATTTAACCGCTCACCTTCGTTAAACATTTGTCCAACTAGGAAAATTTTGTCTTGTAAACCACCGTCCAATAGGAATACATTTTACACAACTTTGAGTCCGATGCATGAAAGTACTCGTATAAGACAAGATTAATTTTTAAAATTTTTTCATTTCTCATACTCAGCCAAGAATTCTAGGAAAAGTTCCACTAATTAAGGCTTTCACCTGTTGATTTCATTGCCTTCTTTTTTAAAACACTAATATTGGAAATTAATCTTGATGTATTTTATTTTTAAAGTAATTACAACTTTGGTGAGGAATTTCGATGTAATTGTCGTACTAATTAGCATTCTCATGTGCGATCCAGAATGCCAGGTAAGCATACACGTTTTTTTCACATTGAAAACTTAATTCGTATAAGAAACAAGTTATCCTCATTTAAAAATATATCCTTTCAGAGTCGTGGTGCTGCACCTGAAGTATGCTGTAAAGAGGGTAACTTATGCACACAAATATTGTGATTTATTTAGAATAATTTCAAAAATCTAAAATAGCAAAATTTTCAAACAAAAAAATTCCTTCGTGTAGAAAGAGGGGATAAGATGAAATCTTTGGTAAAGATATAATAATTTGGAGAAACTTTTGATTTCTTTTAAGAGCTTTTGTGCATACTTCTGTGTATTGCTTATCTGTTTCAATAGAGTTTAAGGTGTTACGAATGAAAAAAAGTTTCTGGGATATTTACCACCAAAAAAAGTTTATTCAGTGCAAAAGCAAATGTGATTTTTTCCCCAGACTGTTAAACCACCACTCGAAAATCTAATTTGTTTTATGAAGAAGAGGAGATTTTTTAAATTTCGAACGCCATTTTCCTACATCTCGGTCATGATTGGTCTTTTTTGTTACGTTTCCAGACTTCTTTTTCCCACATTACGTCTACAGACAGGGTCTTTTACGTCCTATTCAGTTTTTAATTGTTTTTGGCTATAAAAATATCAAATAGGATTCAGGGTTATTCTTTGAAGTGTCTACCGCAAGATTCAATTGTTCAATCGATACTTGTTGAAAAATTCATAATTTTGCAACAGATAAAGAGTTCAAAGAGTTGAATTTTTTGAAGACCTGAAAAATGACCTTTGAACTAAATATAGGCCCATTGGCGGCAGCTTCAAAAAGATGAATTCTCTGGCGAAAGTTTCGTATAGTGCCACTCAAAAAATACGTGATACATTTTTCAGGAATATCTGACCCCCCCTCCCTTCCCCCCGCGTGATACTTTTTCGATTGTTCTCAACATGGAGAATGAAACTTTGACATACTGAGTGAATTCCTATCCGAAACTTTCGCCAGGGTCATCGGACGACCTGAAAAATGAGAATATTTTACAGTGATTTATGGATGTAATTCCACAGAAAAAGACAAATATTTAATGTTAATGCATATTTATTGTACAAAAATAGTGAACTTCGCTCACAAAAAAAACTGAAGAAAACTGACTTGTGAAAACACTAACGTAGTTTACAGACAGGGTCTTATATGTTACTGTACGCACTTTCACCGCGCACCGCTCAAAAGTTAAATGACACACTGCAGCGCCAGTCACAGGTCATGACCCTATTACGAGTACTACCCAAATTTTTAAGAGGGGGGAACCGAACTTCCATATTTTCCCAAAGATGAGACATTCCAGTTTGAAAAATAGTTTGTACATTAAAATCCCCTGTCTGTAGACGGAGGATTAAAAAGAACTTTGATGTAATATTTCTTATAATTTTCTAAGATAATAATAAATGTTAATAATTTTTTTACAGTTCCTCCAGTTAGTCGATAAACGCTGATATGGGCACGTATTATATTAGAGGAGTTAACGGAGCCTGATTGGAAAATTCTTTAATGTTTCAATAAATCTGAAAAACGTTACATTATAGAGTTTCATTTATTAAATATTTCTATTCATCACGTTTCCTATTCCTATAAACTTTTCGAATTGATGCAAACAGCCTGAGAGAATTATATATTTCCACTGAGCAATTATGAGTTTTCAACTGTCGACTTTGGAAATATTTCGACTATTCGACTTGGTGATTTTCTACTTATCTTTAGCGGCTCACTTTTCTGTAATTCAATAAGTAGAATTTCACTCTATTTTATATTATTATATTAGAGGTCTTATCAAAAAATGATATAAGGCCATAGTTATGGATTGCAAATGTTGAAAACAGTAACAACTCTTTCTCTGGACTAATTTTTTAATCTCGTGTGCTGAGACTGCAAATTAAAATTTTTGATTTTTTAATAACATTCTTGAGGACTCAAATAATAGGGATGGCTATTCATAATATATTAAAGGAAATTTTGTGGGCCTTTTGAAAAACATCAAATCTTTGTTTTGACTATTTTTTCATATATCGTGTCGTATGGCTTAAAATTTGAATTCTGGATTTTTATTCTCATTTTTACATTCTCATCATAATGAGAAGGCATTGCTTTTGTGCATTGCCTGTCTGCCGTTGTCGTCGTCGTTGTCGTCTATACACTGAATAACTTTTAAAAGGCTAGTCGAATTGGATTGCGAAGAAAAACGTTGCTGTTTCAAAGCCCTACAAGATTATCGTAACAACTTCTTAAATTTCGTCGAAAAATTGAAAATTCAAATTTTGATCGAGTGCGAAGCACTAGATACGTTATGAGAATGTGTTCGTTAAAGCCGGAGGAGCTAATACAAAAGCGAATTCACAATCACCAAATTGCACACAAATGCGGGGTTGATACAAAGACCGAGCGCGTAGCACGAGGTAAATACAATGTCGAGCGCTAAGCGCGAGAACCAACATTCGCGTGCCCTAGGCGCGTTCACTCTTGCGAGCGAAGCGATCCGCGTGCAATTTTTTCGTTGGTAAAATCACAACTTTTGCAGGGCTCTGAAGTAATAAATATCAATCGAAACTACATTGCCATTTACGAGTATGAATCCGACTGTTCATCGACGATTTCTTAAGTTCTACTAATGATAATTCTATAAAATTTGAAATTTTTCTCATCAATATGTTGTCATTTTGTCAATTTTCAACAATACATTCCAAAAGTAGTCCAAATATCAACGTTTTCTTAAAATTGTAATGAAATCTGAAATTAATATTTTCCAATGTTCTTGGGATCATATTAAAGGACAATTTATATTAAATCAGACCATTTCATTACCATTATTGTCAAAAATGTTGCTTGCGCGGTGCAACATGTTCAAAGTCAAAACAATAATGTTGGAAAATTTTTAAAATTTTCTGCTGAAAGAAATATTTTTTGTAAAATATATGAAATGAGTAATCATGAAGTTTTTAAAAACTTCCCAAGGCGCACATAATTTTTTTTAATCAAGTGTATGTAATGCAAGAGAGTATGAAAATATAAAACTGAGAGACCAAAGAATGTATTTGCGATGGTTATGAATTTTACACATTACTAAATGTCAGGTGATGGTAAAATTTTTAAAAATCTTTTGAATATATAATTTGAACGGATAAAAACATTTTGAAGCACGGTAAAAGTTTATATTTTCACGATTTCATTTGTTTCGTCTTCAGCATTTTGAAAGATCCTCTTATTTTATAGTATGATGAATGAATGTGGTGCGTTAGCAGTAGGTCAGACAATGGTGACGGGTTGAGCGGGTTTGGACTGGGACAGGTGCACCTTAGCGATGAGAGGGCGTCTTCACCTAAGGCGTGGAAACACCAGCGGCAAAGCGGAAAGACGCAGTGCGCGGGTGCTCAGGCGAGTATATTGCAAAATATTAAGAGATGGTTCAGACGGCCCTGACCGGTTACGTTCGGACTGCTCGATTTAGCTTCAAGGCTACTGCAAGCAATGCCCGAAACCGCAATTAAATCAAGCCTATAATCTGTATAGAAAATGGTTTTAATATCACTTGACAATTTTTCATCTTATACTCGTCATTTTGGACCGGTGCGTGACAAGACATTTTGCATTGCAAAAAGGTCTCACTTGATTTTTTCAATTTTGGGGCATTTTGTTGTTTATAGTATTCTGAACAAAAAATTCTACTTGCAAAATGTCGAAAAATTGACAATTTTTTTTCTGTATCGCGCCAATGCAACTAGAATTTGCTCTTGAATTTAATCTTAGCATAGAACTTTAGCGAGAACTTGACTTTGAATTCATATTTGAGTCTAAACTTGAAATATTATCCGTTTTTGAACCTGAATTAATACATGATTTAGAACTTGATTTCGATTCTCTGACTACTTGATTTTGAACTTGATTCAGAACTTTATTTTAAGTTTTTATCAGTACTTGATGTTGAACATCATGTAGAAATTGAACTAGAATTTTTATTTCTTCTTGAATTCGACCTTGACTTATACCTTAAACTTGAACGTTTGGGCACTTTCATTCTTGTTATTATTTGAACATCTTTTTCTACTTTTTTTCAAATTTCTCTTGTGTCATCATACAATTTGTTTCCATTATATTTTCATAATCTTTGTTATTTAGACTTCCGTGAGTTTGTAAATCTAAATCCGCGGCTTCAAATTTTTCATCAATCATAATATTTGCTGAGGTTATTGTCTCTGGTTCTGTGACAGAATTTCGACTCTGAATTGTCATATTTCACATTTGAGTTAATATCTGTCACAATAATTTGCATAATTCCAAACATAATTCTACTTTTTTTTTACATTGCTCACTGCAAAGTTTTGAATCATTTCTCCTTCCTCTTTTGCATTTTTCGAAATTAAAAACAAATATAATTTTGCATAATTAACTCATCTACCAATTATTTTGAGCACTTTGGTATTAATTTTTCTTTTTTGGTTTTCTTTACATTTCACTTGCATATTGCATGTTACGGCATGAAGAAGTAATAAACAAACATATAATTTCCAAAAATGATTTCCTTATTGCACGTATGTCTTTTGAAATAATGTTTTGTTAGATTTAATTTTCTTTCCAATTTGAAACTTTTCATTTTCGCGAGTTAACACTTGCAAGTTGAAGCGCGTGAAGGTCAGACCATTGCAAATTGTAATTCAGTGATTGTAAGTTCTCTTTTGTCAAAGCTTCTTTGGCTTTAACCAACTCATTCTCATCAAGTATCTCAAGTATCAGATATTACAAAATAAATTACGAATGTTATTTTCCATGATTTTTTGAATTTTTATTATTAATCTTTGACAAAAACTGAAACTTTTGTGACGTTGCAACATATTTGCAAGTCACAAGTTTCTTAAATTTCGAGATTCAGATTATTTCGGTTCTTCTACTTAAAATAATGTCATTCGTTTGCTCGCCCCTATTCAGGAGCTGCGCGGTTTTCCAAGACTTGGGTCAATTATGTAAGATGGCTAGAGCTTAAGGATAGATTCTGCCTGTTTTTCTTTTTTTTATTCTATGTACTTTTCGAAAACGAGACCATCCTGAATAATCCTGATCCCTCCAGAACCTAATGAGAGACTTCAAGAAGCAAATGGGACGCCTTTTGTCAATTGGAGTAACTCAAACTATTTCAAATTTTCCCGCCAATCCTACTGCTGTGTTCCAACCTACTCCTTTCCTTTTGGCTGTACCTCAATATTTATTGAACATCTTGAAATGCTACTAGGATTAAAGTTTTCGTCCGACAATTGATTACCTAACTAACTTATTCGCCTCGGAGTGGAATTCATGATCTCTTTTATTGGGAAGGTTTATTGTCGATCCCCGGCCAAGTGAGTGGGACCTCTGTAGCTCAGGTCCGGATATCACTGACGACATTTGTGGTGCTATGGTTCCTAATTTGGATCAAGTCTTAGTAGGCATTTAGTAGTCAGCTTGTTTGATCATATAGTTCGGAGAGGACGTTTCGGACAGTGATTTAACATCATTTGGACCGAATTGGTTAATTAAATATCACCAAATTCAGAAAAGATAATTTTGGTGGACACAATATTGTCCTTTATAGTCACATCCCTGAAAGCCCATTCCAACTGTTCATACTTCCTATAGTAACGCCAATCACGGAACACCATTTCGATCAATCAGGATTCAGCCGGTTTCCGAAGAAGAAACCGACGCCGGGGAAGAACTTTTATCTTTCGTCGAGCAGCTTTTGGAGTCGGACGTGTCGTCCAATTTCTTGTATCATTTGAATAAGTTTAAAGTCGTTTATCATTATAGACCTTAGAGTTTGTGAACGCTGGGAGTCCTTCATCTAATTAGAAGGTATAAATTCATTTTTAATAATCTGGAGGGAAATATTCTGTGAGACTGTGTGGCCCCCTTTTTGTTTCGTATTTAATTAGTCTTCCTTTAGAATATTTGGCACACAGTTTTGGGATATTCCTGATTGGATTAATTAATTTATTTATTTTCTTAGGTGAATGTTTACTATTTCTATTGTTACCATATGGTTGGATTGTTGTCGCATTGTTCCCTCAGGTTAATTTATTTTATGTGGTCCCAATATGAGTGAAATTCTGTCCCCTTTGTTTCCCATTATTATTGAAAAATCTCCATATCAATAATTCTTATGTTTCGTGCTTTATATTGAAAGTTCATCCATTGTCTTTCAGTCCCAAGGTAATTGTATTTTAAATCTAAAATAATCCCTGAATTTCCCAACGTTCCCGGTATTAATTAAGAAAGTATTTCCCTATAGCCCGTTTGGTTAGTCTTGGAAAACCGAGACGAAAGATCGCATTTGGTTTAAAATTAATTAGGTCCTCCATTTTGTACACCTCTTTTGCCCCCCCTGCCCTTTACTCAATTGTTTCTGCCCTTTGACTATTTTATTATAATCCTGTGTATTACTAGAATTATGTTGTCATGGTAAAATAAATCTCCATATCAATAATTATTATGTTTTGTGCTTCATATTGAAAGTTCATCCATTGTCTTTTAGTCCCAAGATATTGTATTTTAAATCTAAAATAATCCCTGAATTTTCCTACGCTCCCGGTATTAATAAAGAAAGTATTTTTCTATAACCTCCAAAAATGATGTTGAATTTGTGAATCTAGAATATTGTGTAGCCCAGTTGGTTAGTCTTGGAAAACCGAGACGAAAGATCGCATTTAGTTTGAAATTAATTAGATCCTCCATTTTGTACACATCTTTTGCCCCCCCCCCCCTCCCGCCCTTCACTCAATTGTTTCTGCCCTTCGACTATTTTATTATAATCCTGTGTATTACTAGAATTGAAGGATCTGGCGCCCACTCTTATTTGATAAACAAGATAAGCAGAGAATTTCATTTTTATTAGAAATTATTACTGTAGTATAACTGAACGAAAGCTATTACTTATTAACAGCTTTAAGGCAGTATAGTTTTCATAAATCCACGCTCCTTTGAAGAACTGATATTTTTTATAGACAAATAGAAAAGTATACAACCGTGACAAATTTTGAAAATCAAAAATAGAATTCTGTAGCGGAATATAGCTTGAGAATCCTGAATATGCATAATTCATTCATAGTCCATTGGTCCATTGTAATTCAAAAAAATTTTCTAAAATTATTAGATACATTCCAAAGTAAGTTTCTTTATGTTTACCAAGCTATTAGTCGTTTTCCACAATTGAATTAGGAAACATCTTGACTAATCGGAATAGTCATTTTTTACTAATCTTTAGTTTACCACATTTCGCTAATCAAATTTTCAAAATTTCCTTAGTAATTAGTTGAGTTCTACCAATTTTGTTTCAGAGAGACAAAAAAGTATCTGTTGCATAAGAAGAAAAAGTTGTACAATCAGAATAAACTTCTCTATAAACTCAAGTTTTTTTCTATAGAAATTTATAAAAAAATGTTGAAACAAAATTTGAAAATCGAGAACAGAAGTCAGTGGAAAAGAAACGTAATACGGACTAATTTTTCACTAATCTCCAGTGGCCCACTTTTCCTTAATCAAGCCTCTGAAATTTCACTAGCAATTATATGAATTGGATCAGTTTTGATTTGAAGAAACTTCAAAGTATACTTAATAGATACCTAAAGATTGTAAAAAATTCTTATTTTTCTTAACTTTTTTGAAATAATCAGAAGGCGATATTTTTAAATGGGGACAGGCTACATCACGTTTACAGTTTCACAGTGTGACCTTATTATTATTTCAACAGAGTTAAGAATGTTACACTATCGCTTTATTTGTTGAAACTTTTTGATTTTTCGCTTTTTCCATTTTCACAACCTTTTGTTCATTATTATATCCACTCGCGAGAAAATTTATTTATTTTTGTCAAGCTATTATTTGCTTCCCACTACTGAATTAGAAAAATATCTCAACGAATCGAAGCAGCAATTTTCTATTAATATTTAGTAGCACACATTTCACTAATCGAATCTGTAAAATTTTACTACTGATTACTTAAATGTTACCAATTTTGATTCAGAGATTCTAAAAAATGCTTATTCCTCTTAACTTTGTTCAAACAAACAGAGGGCAATGTTTCTACATTGGGCCATGTTATATCAGGTTTATAATTTTACAGTGTGACCTTCTTATTATTCCACTAGAGTTAAGAATGTAATAGCATCGCGCCGTTTTATTAAAATTTTCTGTTTTCACGTCTTCAATGTTCATAACATTCTCCATATTATTATGTACAGTTCTAGATCATTTTTCTTTATATCAAGCAATTAGTTTTCCACTATTGAATTAGGAAGTATCTCGACTAATCAAATTATTAAACTTACCGCCTCCATTTTGTTACTTATGAACGTTTTTTAAATTTTCTGGCGTATATCAAAAGAAGACAAATAAACGCTGTTTGAATCAGAAAGAAAACGATGAACACCTCATCTAGATCAAACCTTATATAGTCTGAAAGGAAAAATGAGGATTTTTTGAGAAACAAAGGACAAAATTCAAATACGCATAACTTCTTGGATTTTTTTTCCGCAATTTGAAGAAATACGTATCGCTCAATCTTCTTTAAAAACAATATAGTTTGCCACAAGAGATTTTGTGACCTCGATCTGATTTGAAATGGATTCGGTCCAGTAATTTTCTGGATACCTATTATTATATAAAATATATAAATAGTTCACTAATATAAAAAATAATCAATTGTACAACGGATTCTTATATGAATAGTTTACCAGAAGATAGCAATTGTTTAATTTATGAATATTTTATAAAGAAATAAGAAATTTAAGGTTTGGTTGTTTTTAAACAGTTCAACCTGTTTTTTTGCAGTCAAATGCAATGATGATTCATATAAAAAACATATAATTTCTTTTCAAGAAACACTAGATGACTTTAGCTATTCGTTCCGAAAGCGTGAATACGGTATGTTTGTGGAGGCGATGTCAACTTTTTACAAGTTTCACGAAAACGGCATCTAACTGTTTTTCAGGTTTTCCATTTCTATAAAGATCTTTAATTAATTTAAGTATGTATATATATATATATATATATATATATATATATATATATATATATAT
>CAKNXH010057358.1:0-32179 GCA_932178445.1 Andricus quercusramuli
GTGTCTGGCATTTACGGGTTTCGAAAGAAGGGTCATTTCCCAGACATATAAGCGAAAAACTAGGACTTATACTCTCACTTCACGAAAAACGTCACCAGCTCTTGGACTAATTTCAGTTAGTTTGATTTTTATCTATTTTGATTTCACACAAAATTTTTAATTTTTTAATTTCATATCGCTTTATTTTTAACAGTTCTTTTAGAATTATTATTTATTTTTGAGCTTTATCAATCGCATACTTTTTAGTTTGAAATTATTTATTTGTTTAAATCTTCAAATAAAAATCAGACATTTTTGAGCTTTTCAATTCTGAATTACTTTACATCTAAAATTACATCTAAAATTATTGTATTCGAAAGTAACTATCAAAGCTTTTAATATGAAATTTCGAAATATTTATTTTTAAATTGACTTGACATTTTGAATATTTGAAGTTGAAACTACAATATTGTAAAATTGAAAAAATTTAAGCAACAGGAACTATTAGCAACATTGTCAATCATGGAAATTTTCATATTCTCTCTACTCCCCTATACATTCTTCTCCCTTTCCTATAAATACCTACTCAATCCTTAGTGGCATACCAGGACTAGAACCGAGTGAGTTAGAGTTTACCCCGAAAGAGATATGGTTTTCGGTATAATAGTTTTAAAAAATCATTGAAATAGCTCAATTAAGGAAGAAAGGTGGCCTAGCACCGCTAGCCCTCCAAAATAGGTGGCCTAGCACCGCTAGGCCCCGCTGGGCCCCGACTACACCACTGGCTCAAAAGTTCATTGGTAAGTTATTCTGTGCTCCAGTCAGAAAATAAATGAGATATTTTTTTTGTGCCAATAAATTATTGTTGCAATTAATAAAAATCCATCAAAGCAGATGATATCTGCAGTATCGAATTTTATCAAATCAATTTCGAAAATCATTTCGAATGAAAAATAAATCACGTGCGTCCTAAACTATGACCCAAGACAGATTTATGTGTAAACATCTTCGGTAAACGTTGACTGAAATTGAAATCTTACATAAAGCAAATAAGACGATTCTGAATCTGTTTATAATTAAATAATTTATAGATTTTTACGTTAAAAATTGAACTATCTCAATTTAAATGCCCTACGTAATTAATTAAATGTATGCATCCGATTGAAACTTCCAAATCTTTTTTTAATTTTCAAAAACATTTCAATTAATATATTCATAATTTTTAAGTTTTCATTGTTTCATTTTTTTTATTTTTCATTTGTAAATTACATTTTTCATTTAAGATTTTCAAGAAACAACTTATAATCACTAAATTGTACTGTTTTTAAGTTAAAATTGTTCAAAAATGATATAATTTTCAAAACTTAAAAAATTCATTGATTCATTCTTCAAACAATTTTATTTACGACCGTACTTGAATTAAGTAACAGCTTAAGGGGGAGGGAGGGGTCCCCCCCTTTTCTCCCCCCCTTTCCCCCCCGGGGGGGGGGGGAGTCCCTTATTCATGTACGTAACTTTCGGAAATTCACAAATTAAATAAGTATCTCGCAGAAATTGTACAGAAATTTAATATGAATTCAACTTTACGCAACAAAGAAAACTGGTGAGTGAAAAAAGGAACCTAGCCAACAACAATTTTTTTTAATTCAGGAAAAAGTCAGGGATTTGGAAAAAAATCTTACAAAAGTCCGAGATTTATATAACTTTAAATAACTGTCAAACCGAATAGATTTGAAAATTTTCAACTTTTATTTGAAATTATTATATTCCGCTTATAAAAGATTCTAGGTTCAAAATGTTACAAATGTAATATTCTGGTTTTTGAATAATAATGGTCAGGCAAAATGAAAAGGTGGTTAGGGAAAAATTAGAGAATTTTTAAAATTAAGTTTTGCGGTAATCCTGATATAACATTCTTCTGAGTAATTTATTTGCTTTGTATTTATATTTCTTTTTTTGCAGATGCTTCTTCCTGAAAATGATATTTTTAGTTGTGAATTTTATTATTTGTTTGAAAATGCAACGGTTTTGTTCAAAAATTAATCTTTTTGCTTGAAAATTCCACTATTTCGTAGAAAATTTACTTTTTGACAGAAATTCATATTTTGGTGTTGAAAAATAAATTTAGATGTTTTTTGGATAAAAATCCAACTATTTTTTGGAAAATGTATATTTTTTATTAAAAAATTAATCTATCTGGGTAGAAAATTAATCTTTTTTTCGATAAGAATGCAACTGTTTGGTTGAAAATTCCACTATTTCGTAGAAAATTTATCTTTTGAGAAAAATTCACATTTTGTGTAGAAAAAGTAATTTAAATATTTTTTCGATGAAAATTCAACTATATTTTTTAATATTTGTCTTTCTGATTTAAAAAGTCATCTGTCTTAGTAAAACATTGATCTTTCTTTGATGAAAATGCAACTGTTTGATTAAAAATTAAATAATTGTTTTAAACAGGCATCCTTTTTGTATGAAGATTCAACTGTTATTATCGAAAATTCGTCTTTTTGGGTTGAAAATTCAAATACCTTCGTAGAAAATTTACTTCTCATTTAAACTGGTTTTTTTTTGAAAAATTTTTTTGAATCACTTTGTTAAAAAATGATTCTTTCGTTGAAGATTCATATTTTAATTTGAAAATTCATCTTTTAGTTAAAGTTTGACTATTTAGTTGAGAACTGATTTTTTATAATTGAAAATTTAACCGCGTGGGTAAAAGTTGAACTATTCTGTTGAATTTGTTTTTAATGAAGCTTTACCTCTTTGGTTAAAAATTTAACTATTTTGTTGAAAATTAATTTTTTTGCTGAAAATTCCTATTTTACTGGAAATGTTGAAAATGTTGAAATTGAAATGTTTCTACAGAAAAATTCGTCTTTTGGCTTTCAGGATCAACAATTCAGGTGAACTTTTTTTTCTTTCATCACTGAGAAATCTTTTTATTTGTTGAAAATTCGTCTTTTTCATTTTGAAATTAATTTTTTTTTCAATTACATTTCATCCTTCTAGGTTGAACTATCAACTATTAAACTTTTTTGTTATGAATTTTCTTTTAAGGTTGAAAATTGAACTATTTCTTTGAAAATTCAATTGCTTTGTAGAGAATTTAATAGTTTTTTAGAAAATTTAAGTATTTTCTTGAAAAGTCATCTCTCATCGTAGAAAAGTCACTTTTTTTGTTTTAAAGAAATAAATTTCAAAATTTTTGATTGGTATATGTATGTTAATGGGATTTGAATGTTAATGGTTAAAGAAAAAAAATTGGTTGAAGAAAAATCATAGAATTTTGAAAATGAAGTTTTCTCCCTGCACAGCACGCATTATCTTAAATACAACTAATTTCCACTAGTTCCAAGTCCCATATCTTATTATTTCTGGAAACCATAAATTACGTACAGCAATAGGGGGGTAGAAACATTTTGTTAAGATTCGTTACATGGGGGGGGGGGGGCGAAGAGGTTTGATTATCCGTTGCGTAATTTACGTACGGCCCCTTTCCTAAAACGCATTTTCTCCTTTGCCTGCTTAGTCAAGCTTTGTTTATAAAATACCGGTGCGGACCGATATGAGTTCTCTGAAAGAACACATTGTGTGGCATTATATTACGCATCTACATTTAGAATTAGGCTAATTATATTTCCTGAAGAAGATTAATAAATTCTATCACTTATATTCAGAAAACAATAACAAAAGAGAGAGAGAAGGAGAGAGAGAGAGATGGAGATGGAGAAGAAGAGAGATGGAGAAGGAGAGAGATGGAGAAGGAAAGAGAGATGGAGAAGGAGAGAGAGAGATGGGCAAAGAGAGAGACTGAAGGGCTCCTTTCTGTGGGTGAAGAAAAGCGAGCCTCTGGTCTGTGCCATAAGACACAACCTGTGTGTCACATGTCTGCGTTACACTATGCAGTCGTGGTTTCATTCGAAGCAGGCGCGACTCCCCGTATCGAGGTCTAAGATGTTTACACATCAAAAATTAAATAAGGTCGGTGCACTGATTTTGGCCACTGCTCCTCTTGTGGCCACTAGCACAATTTCCGTAATGTATTACGGTTCCGTTGGCTCTACTACGTGATGACGAACACAGTTTTGACGCGTGACATTTCTCATTGCCATACAACTGTGAAGGCTAATAATGATCAAATTAATTTTAATTAATTTATTGAAAGACATTTTATTCAGAAGTGGTCGAAAACTTCAAGTATCTTCTCTTAAAAGGTAAGGATGTACGACTGTCGCATATGATTACTTATGAGTTGAAATTTACTTACACAGATAAGTATGGTTTTATAAGTTAGTTACACCTTAACTGTGATGCAATTATGAACAAAGATTAAAATAAATCAATTCTCACTAAATGAAATAGAATCACCAAAAGTGGAACGTATTTATCGATCTTATGCAGCTCTAGCCAGGGATGGCCAAAACTGGAAAGAATATTGATCTACCTTTGGCCATCAAATTTGAAACTTTGAAAATTGAGATTAAGCCTAACTTAAAAGTGATTGCACATTCAGTTTCTCTTTTTCAATGTTTCGCAGATGCCTCCGGTTATTTTAAGCTAAGATAGAAAAAAATCGTACTACGCGTTTTTGAGAAACACGATTTTTGTCAGCAAGTAAAAATCTTATTTTTGTTATAAACGACGCGAAATATGAATATGCAGTTCATGATTCAAAGTTGTTCCCCTTCCTAAAATCTATGAAATTATACAGAAAAAAGAGAAAGCCAAACGAGCTAAGTGAGGTATAGAAAAAAAAATATTAAGAAAAAAAACAAGTAGCAAAAAAGCAATCGAATTATTAGCTTCAAGAGATTATTCGAGTCGTTTCATAAGAAAAATGCAGTTCTTTACTGTTAAGTTGGAAAAGTTGTTTGCAAATAAAAAATGTGACAAGAGTTTGTGTTGTTTTATTTGTATTCAATATTAATTTACTTTATGCTACCACGTACTTCAATTCTGAAAGTAAAATTTCTCACATTTCAAATTATTGTTATGGCCAAAACTTAAGCAAGACGTGGCCAAAGTATCACATAAGTGGTCAAAACGGTAGAAATCCAAGTTTTTTCAATTTTCTCATTTTTTTAATTTGTTAAAGCATCTCTTTAATAATGGGCGGTTACAATTCGTGAACGAAGACTTCCAAGAAATATATTTAATCAGATACTTTTATTTGAAACGTAATAGTTAACTAGTTATAAACATTCAAAGTTGGAAAATTTCTTAAAGTGGCCAAAACCGGATCACCGACCCTATTGTGTAGTAAAACTAAGCAGTCAACAACAAATATTTTCAATCCCTGTCGATCCTATGCATACGGATTGACACGTGTCGTTGTATCCAGGTGTTTCAGTGTATCAAGGCGTAACGGAGACAAAAAAAATATATTTACTAATTTTTTCAGAGTTTTCTCTCAGAAGGCGTACAAAATGTATACTGAGAATCCTTATTGGGAATATCAATTAAGGATCCCCAGCATAATTTCAGGAAATGATAACTTTGAAAAAAATTGTATAAGAAAACATTCTTTTGCAGTTGAATTTTTTTTAATTTTTCAAACATTGGAGAAAATAAGAATTTCTAAGAAAATTTGAAATTTTTGAAATGAATTCGAAAACACAGATTCGGGAGTTTATTGTAACTTAGTGAATCGAAATGTCAGAATAATTTTCTTCTATTGCAGGAATTTTTATTAGCTTTTGAAATACAGGGATTTTTTAAATTTTGGACCTCCTAAATTGTTTTATTTGCAACACTTTCATCGATGCTGGGTTAAATGGGTTATTGAATTACCTAAAACATCGGCATTAGCTCACTATAAATAAAGGATAAGACACTCGAGGATGTCGAAATTTACAACAAAAGCACTCTCCGCGATTCTCAATACGATAATGACAATCATTAATTTTAAAGGCTTTGGGCAGTGCGATTTTTGATTTTCCTTCAAATCATACTTTATTTTTTCGATGCGTATGTTTTTAAGTATATTTTTAGAATGTCGGTAACATTGAAAATAAAGTAAGTCATATACTAGATTAACTGGAAAAATTAACAAATTATTGTATATTTATTTCATCTCTCAAATTGAATATATTTACAAAGTTTTGCAAGTACAGAAATTAACAATTAGAAACGCTATCATCAGCTATCAGAACTTTCCTACTGAATTATATTGTATAGCAATCTAATTTAATAATGCCGAGTGAAATACTAAAGATTTTAAAGTTTGCTGTTTACATTAGCTGCAAGTAATCAAGTTGATCAAATTTAACGAACTATTATAATTTATGAGGAAGGAGGAATAAAATTTTAGATGAAAAGATCAGGAGGAGGAGAATGAAGAGGAAAAGGTATTAAGCGATTGTAATATTTAAAACACTCGTTACAATAATAAATCCTGCGATGAGCCTCCTGAATTTTCTTGAATAATTAAAATTGTTTCAGGTGGGAGAAGTGAAGAAAGCACTTCGGGACATTAAGAACTTTTTCGCTGCAGGACCAGATGGTATCAAGAAATTCTGGTGAAAGACGTTTTCTTCTACACACCAACATCTGGAACGCATCATTACCTCATATTTGAAGTCAGAAACGCCCATTCCGCAGTGGCTGATGTTAGAAAGCCCTATAATCCTACCGAAGAAAGGCGACTTATCCATCCCAGAAGATAAGGGGCCAATAACTTGTTTGAACACGCTGTATAAGATCTTTACGCTGATGACTACGCACAGTTGAGCAAGCCTCTCTCGACTTAGCGGGCTCCCATCTTACCACGAAACATTGCGGCCATCAATTCTAGGAATTAGTGAATCCGAGGTTACTAATTCCAGGTTCCAGTATACTATCTCATCTGGAGATTATCATGTGATAACGAAAAGCGTCACCTTCCAGAGGGGCGTCTTTCAGAGCGATACCATTAGCTCTCTGCTCTTTTGCATCACACTTCTGCCAGTATCTCTCCCACTGCGCAACTCTCCTAGGTATCTCTGCGGCGAGAAAAATCATCACGAGTATATTTTACTCATGTATTTTATATGGATGAACTGAAGATCTATGCTTCTAGTACGAAGCAACTTCAGAGTCCTTTAAATATAGTCGAGGATACACAGGAGAGATTAGTATTAACTTTGGATTGGACAAGTGCACCAAGATTAATCTGAAGCAAAGACGAATTACTGACGTTCCCAAGGACCCTGAGTTTGTGGATATAAGTGTTATAATCTGTCGGTGTTGAACAAGGTATTGCTATCAACATGCTTGCCGTACCTCTCCTGCACTACTTGTTTGGGGTGGTTCCATGGGCGAAGCACGAGCTCACGGCACCCGATGTCGCCATGCGTAAGATCATACATATGCAGAAGAGCTTGCATTTCAAGTCATCCGTTCCGCGATATAACATATCACGCCGTCAAGGCGGGCGCGGACTTCTGAGCGTCAATGTCTTCATAACCGAGCTGATCTGGGTACAGCTTACATACTTGCAAATAGAAGAGATCCTTCCCTAAAAATGCTCAAGAAACAGAAGATAATTGGCAAAGGAGCTTTCCCTCACAAAGCTGCGGAGCAAGCGCCTGAGACATTGGCCTGAAAGTGCCTGGAGAATGCATTAATATATCTAAATGTCTTACTTCTAAAAGTCCAAGTAAAGAAAGCAGAGGTTGAAAAATTCCGCCAGCAGCTCTTCGACAAGAAAATGCACGGAAACTTTCACAGAAATTTAAAAGATCAGCCCGTTTTAAAGGAGCGAACTTTTGCTTTTCTCAGATCATCGGGACTTATTTCAGGTAACAAAAATTTCATTTTCGCGTGCCAGAACGGTGTGATTCTCACCTTAGTATACCGTGACCGCATTTTACGTCAAGAAGTTTCCAGCGAAAGATGAAAAGCGTGTCATGTACACACTGAGTACCTGGTACACATAATATCTAGGTGGCCCACTTACGCGGAAACGACGTATCTCTAAAGACAAAATGTGGCCCTGAGTGTGATTCACCACCATCTTTATCACTCTTATGGTGTTTCCGCGACTCTGCCTGACGAACGCTTCGAGGGAGATAGAGTGATTTGTTCAAAACGAGGAGTGCCAAGTTTTCTGGAACTACGATTTTCGTAAAGCAGTGTCCATTACACACTCGAGGCCTGTCATCGTTTTCCAGGACTTCGAGGAACAAATTATATTCGTGATTGAATTTTTGGCTTCAGCCGACTACAATGTTACTGCCAATGAGAAGGAAAAGGAGGAGAGATATGAAAACCTTGAAGGAAGCTACAGCGACTGTATCGAAAATATTTAATTAAAATACTTGTCCTTCTTATCGGTGCTCTCAGAGATGCGAAAGTATTACAGGTTCGTAAACTTAAAGCTATACCCGTATGCCAAAAACATGCCGAGGCACTAGCGAGATGCATGCAGAAGACTGTCATCCTTGGGTAGCATCGTGTCCTCAAGACACACAAGGGTTCATTGAACAGCTGAAAATAATAAACTAACTGTTCAAGTATTACCATCAGCTACTAAAAATACTATCCAATAATGCCAGCATCTCTTGTTTCAATATTGAGTCAAATGATTTCGTGTGCATTATTTCTGTTTCCAACTATTTAAGATTGTACAAATAACCATCATCGATCAAGCAATTTATTTGCATCGTCCCAATAATCTGAAACGATTGCTGATGTTTCTGCTTCTATTTCATATTCAGGGGGAAAGTAGTTTCCAGCATCATCATCTTTATCTTCCTTGTCTTCCTCTTCAGCATCATTTTGAGTGTTGACTGTCACAGATGGAGAATAATTATATTATCATATATTCTTATGTCTTTTCAAATTATCGTCTCGTGAATAAGTTTTGCAACAATTGAGACATGCAGAAGTCATTCTGTTTCTACTGTTGCAACATGATTAATTGTTTATTCATGAAAACAGAGTCCATATATCAAGATAAGAAGAGGAAAAGGAAAAAAAAGGAAGAGGTAGTGTACTAGGAGGTTGTAGTTCAATTTTATTCTCGAAAATCGTTCATGTGTTGCTCTATACCCCTGATTTTAACATAAAGGATGTCCAGCATGAATTTTGTTAGTCGTCTCTGGCTCCAGTTTTCTGTGCTTTACTTTGCTTTTAACGCAAGTTCGATTTCACGTTACTGTCTATGCGATCTCAGTGATCTTCACTGCCAAGCATCAAGTCCGTGAGTGTTTCCGGTGTGGAAGAACCCACCTCGCTTTCCTGCCTTCGTCTCTCTTCCAACCACCTATCGCATACAAGGAAAGTGTTCTACGCATCATCGCGATTTTCCCCACAGTATGTGCAGTCTGGTTTTTTGGTTCCCCTATTTTGTGGAGATAGGCCTCTACAACCTCCCCTGGGTCTTCCTGAGCCATCGCGGTTACTGTCTCCTGTCCGCTGAGAAGCGTTGCTGCCATCTTAAGTTTAATTACCTTCCACATTGTTCCACTTGAGTAATTCTTTGGGTGCCGTAAACCCCCCTTCTTGCCGCCAACTCTATCATTTATTCCCCCTGGAGTCCATGTACGTCATATCCCACTATAGAGCTCTTGCGTTGAAGTCTATGATGATCACTATGTCATCTTTCATGCCTTCGACCGTCTCTTCAAGGTTTGTGAATTTCACCTGGAAATCCATGATGGGCTCGTTTGGGGTAATACAGCTCACATAAGTAATCTTGCTATTCGGAGCCATCACCGGCTTCGTGGTCTTCCACTTGCACCTTATTAACATTTGTCACCCGTATCGCACTAATACCCAACCTGTCCGAGAAACATGTTGCTCACCCTGTCCCGTTACTGTTCGCTCAGTATCCGAAAATCCAATCTCTCATCGAACGTCAGTTGCGTGAGCAGATCGTTCGCGGCTATTCTTCCATTTTGAGGAACTTGGACTACATTTATCAGCTTTTTCTAATGTTGGCTTTAGCCCAGGACTCGGGCCCTCTCTCGGATTATGCTGTAAACCCAGCCTACTTTTATTTGCTTGTATTCCAGAAGTTCTCTAGCCTCTTGCTTGTTTATATTCACAATATCCATAGCTGATAGGGACCTTAAAGTCTCCAATGTTTCCCTTGAGGTCACGTATAAAGGCTTCCTTCACGTTTTCCTTGTTTGTGATGCAGTCAAAGTCCATAAGTGTCTGAGTTATCCTGGGTAGCAGGCTACTGACAGCTCCGATCTCTCCCAATGAGGTCTTTAAGACACTATTAAAGGCTTTTACTTCCTTCGCATGTTTTCCCATCTCCAACAAAATGTCGCCCTCACGACTTCAATAATGCAAGTAATTTTTTCTTTGGATATGAAATAGAAGTAGAAGCAACAGCAAAAATGTCAGATTACTGGGACGATGCAAATAATTTATTACATCGATTACGTTTATTTTAGAAATCTGAAGCAGATGAAAACAGAAATAATTATGTGAATACTCGAACTGTTAGTTTAATCTCTCCAACTGTTGAGAAAACAGTTGCAATTTTTTATTGAACATTTTCTGCAGTTACTTCAATGATTCCAATGAAATAGAACCAATACCGTACTTAGTAAGCAATAAGTTTATTTGTCATTTGATATTGTATGTTTCTTTTCACATACACACACATATATATATATTTCCTGTCTGGTTTTGCCCGGTTTCTTCTTGAGCCAAGACGAAAAGCCTTTGACCAGGCTATCGAACTTATCTTCGGGTTGCGGATATAGAGTCCCTGTGCTGAGGGTTACTGCTGAACATTTCGAAAAAATTCATAAGCAGTCACGGACTGATCCCAAAGGAACCCCCCCCCCCCCCCAACCCAAGGCGTTAGCAACGGTGCTGAAGGCTGTATGATACCAGGGAGTGGTGCCTCAACCGGTGCCTCTGTGAAATCAGACGATCTCCCAGAGTATAAAGTGTTGCCCTCGTATGCTAGGCTCTGCGAGGGTGGACGGAACCTTTCCCTAGTTGCTTGTGGGAACAAAAATGATCACACCAAACATAGTTGGGGGAGCCAATCAAAACAGAGTCAACACTACGGACCGGCAAGATCTCAATGCTTTTGTGTGGATGGATCGACTAAGGGAGTGTGTTGCGAGAAACACCACGAGATATCTTACCGACATACCCGAATTAAGGACGTAACATCTATAAAGAATGCTCTTCGAAGAATAATCAAATGTAAAGATGTTTGTATTTTATCCGACAGATTTAGCCCTCCGAACTGTCGGCAAAGAAGAAAGCATCTGCAATGAACATGCTTGCCGTCCCGGTAGTATTTTATTCATTTGGAGTGGTTCCATGGACAAAGGACGAGCTCAGATCGCTAGACATCTGGTCACGAGAAGTAATGCATATGAACAAAAGCTTGCAACTTAATATATCTGCTCCGTGACTTTACATCTCACGCCATCTCGCGGAATACTAAATCTTGAATGTCTTCACAATAAGATAATTCTGAGAACATTACGCGTAATCGCAAATGGACGACATCCTCTTTTTAAAATGGGCAGAAAACACGAAGGAGTGGGCAACGAAGCGTCTTCGTACAAAGCATCGTAGTAAGCTGCTAAACCACTAGGCCACAGAAATGTGAAGGATCAGTCGATGTCGTATGAGCCAACGTTTGCTTTCCACAAATCACCCGGATTGAAGTCGGGTACGGAGGGTTTCATTTTTGCGTGTCAAGATGGTGTGATTTCCACTTTAGCATAGCGTCACCATATTTAAAAACAAGACATTCCTCATGATAACTGCAGAGCGAGTCATATGCACCCAGAGGACCTAGGAAACATACTACCTTGTTGTCCAACTGAACTGAACATCCAATGGCACAATGCGGCACCAAGAGTGGTTTGTTACCATTTCTGTCACTCAGACGGATTTGTCCATGTTCGTTATCGAAGCTGGGCACCAGTTGACAAGAACATCACAGACAAGGAGAATAAAAAGAAAGAGAGGTATACAGATCTTAGAACGGAGTTGCGACGGTTATACCTAGAATATTCTGTTAACCTAGTCGTCCTGATCATTGGTTATTATTTATTATCGTTATTGGTTATCGGTTATCGGTTTACGGTGCACGATACTTTTGCATTTTCGTCGTACTGAGTCCATAGCAAACTGTAACCACTTATCTCATAATAATCGTAAGACGTGGGTACAGCTGAAAAGTTACGACGATTTCGCCAGACCTTGGCCACTCTACAAGGCAGCCTTGAAGTATTACAATTCTGATCCCGTTCACAGTATACGCTAGATGGCGCAGCGTAGGTTCCACTAGCTACATACTTCGCTCTTCTGGCTTATCTAAGATCTGAGTCGATGTTAACATGGCTGCCACAAAATGTTCCTAGCACATGTCACTCAGATACGCCGTTAGGAGCTGAGATTTTAGTCGGTAAATTTGTTAGCTGTTTAAATTGAGTGATTATCAAAAGTGAAGGCTGAATCGACATTGAGTAATATTATGTGATATTGAGTGATATTAAGTGATATATGACGAGCTTAATTTCAAAAGGGCACATACCATTTTAGAAAATTTTTCAGGTTCCGAATTAAAGCCAGGGGTTGACCAAGCCTGACGTCATCTTCATTCTTCCCTCTTTTGACGATTGAACGGAAGACCTCCGAGTCATTCTCGAATCTGTAATGACTTTGAAACCTTACTCTGGTGGAAAAACCTCCACCTCTTTTAGAAATTTCCGAATTTCAATCTTTTTTGTTTATCTTATGCCAGGTAGTTTGTTGTGATAAAAACCTAGGTCCTTGATGTTGAATACTCCCCAATCGATGCCGATTTTTTTTACCTCTCCGATTTGTGAATACGTCTCTTCGTAGCCTTCGCTACGAAACAGGGTGGACAATGTGGGCTTTTTTATTTTGCCCAGAACAACCGCTGCAAAACAAACAGAGCGTCTGAACCCCATTAAAATCTTGATTACGCAAATGGTGGAATAAGGCTGAGCCTATCTCTATTGCCCCTCTCCCACTCTGCGCTTCGGTCCAGGTGTAAAAACGTCGGGTTCCTCGAATCAGGTGGGACACAGCAGAACGTATAAAATGCAATTTTCCTTCTGTAGGACGCATCCCCTATGGGAGTCCTCAGTAGTGGATGGACCTGTTAAAGATAAAAAAAAATTACTTTGGCATTGTACACATTTTTAGCCTCCTTCATGATTTCGTAGGAAGCGTTGGCTCTGAATTTATGAAGTCTACTCTGAGTAATTAGTGAATTGTATATAACAGCCTGCTTTAACTCCTTGGCAAGCTTCAACTCGCCTTCAACCGGGAGCACGCTGCACATGCATATGTTGCAGGCGATGAAGAACCAGTGTTAAAGTCATTCACAAAGATTTTGTAAAAAAATGAAAATTTAACCACAAGAGCGGGAGCCGCTGAACCATTATAGAATCTGAATATCTTTCTGATGGAAAGTTCAGCAGGCAGGTACACGCGAAGACTTTTCTCCCTGTCGTAATGTGATTTCTGACACGGAAATTTTGAAATGAAATCCTTCACTGCCTTCCTTTTTAGTTCGCTTAATTTGGATTTTCTATCCCCACCACGATTTTCCTTGGGTAACACCCCACGTTGGATAGATTTTCCAATCGTCAGTACTCGTTTGCTGGAAACTGAAATAGCGAAACAAAAATTTTTTTGCAAACAAAAACCATTTCCATCTTGGGATTGGTCATCATGAAGTATTTCGCAGATAAATCTTTTCGTTTAGACAACAGGTAAACTTTACCTGACGGAGTTTTGGATTGACCAGGATATGTGCCATGAGAGCAGTATCCTGTTTCAACTTCTGTGATTTTTTGTAAACCTTGAAACGATTCTCAGCAATATCCTTCCAAGTTACCAAACTGCACTTTAAATTCTTAGAATCGTGGCTACAAGGCTTACCGGTTCTTTAAGGTTCTTGAGATTCGAGTCAGGATCATTGTATTTTCGATCACGACGCGACTGAAGAACCGTCTCGAAAACGCGTTTTCTTTTTCATGAGCCACTGTTTAGGTCGCCGACGGCACACCCCAATTTCTACAGCAAATGGTCGGAAGCTAAAAAATACGAAACAGCGACGAAAAAACTTGAAGATCGCTAACCTACTTATTCTATCAACATTATAGAAAATGGATTGCTAACCCAATGAAGGAAACGCAAAACAAGGTGCAAGAGAGACAAGAAAAAGTGGAGGGATCCCTATCTCTTTTTGCTTGAAAGTGATCAGCGGAGAACGAATTGACGCGATGGAGCTCAGGGCAGTGCTCACAGCGCGGGAACCTTGCACTACTGCGCATGCGATGCATAAGGCGCTTCATTGGCTGCTGTTTGCGCGCACATTATTTGAAATGTTAAAAAATACCATTTTTTAATTTTATTATTGATAATTAAAAATAATTATATTTTAACGTGTTCAAGTGGTACGTGGATGGTTTTGAATATATTCTGAGAACTAGGTTAAAAAATAAAATGAATATTCCGAAAATAAAAAATATCATGTTCTTTAATGTAATGTTTTATTTTTTCAAATCTAATGCTCAGAATATATCAAAAACCATCCACGACCCACTTGAACATGTTCAAAAAATCATTAATGATAAGAAAAAAATGGTATTTTTTAACATTTCAAATAAGCGCGCGTACGGCAGCCAATTAAGCGCCTTATGCATCGCATGCGCAGTAGTGCAAGGCGCCCGCGTTGGGAAGACTGGCTCAGGGTTGTGGTTTTCTGTTATCAGTCCAGTCCATATCAGTTATGTTGATAGGTTCTGTGATAAATGTTTCAATTTAAAATAAAATAATTAAAAATGGCACTAATTACGTGCATTTTTTGCCGCCGCTTACAAAATTTAAATAGAAATTCAATGTTTCATAGTTTAGTTAACTTTCACATCTGTAAAAAAGTAATAAAGAACTTGATCTCAAATTACAATAAATGTTTCTTGTGTATTATGTGTCTATCAATGAATTGTCAAAGTATGTTTTAAAAAGCATCTTTTTCGATTTATGAAAAAAATTTTATCACATAAATGTAACTTCTTTCTTTTTCAGTCAATTTCTACATGCCGATGGCTTATTCTAAAATCCATGAGCCGAGGAGGGTCACGGGCGCGCTGTTTTTGTTCTTAAATAAACTGAATCAAATATGGTAATCGAAAACGAAACACATTCTAGCAGCCTTCATGAAAACTGTCAACTTGAAAAATTATCCGTTGGTTTGAATTTTGGAGATGTTCCCTTCTAAGAAAACATCATCATTCGACCTACTGGAATAATTGGATTTGTTCCACTTTGATCGAAATTGTTTTCAACAAAATGTAGGGAAACGGATTTGTTACCTTCTGATAAAAATACTACCTTACAGCCTTAAAATAGTGTGGAAACCGTTATATTTTGACTAGAAAGGAATGGATGGTTCGATGCAGTTCATTTAAGAGATGTAGAAAATGTAACAAAACCGTTTAAAAAAATGGAATTGTTCCCTTTTGAAATTAAGCTCCTCATATGTTATGTCCTGGATTGTCCTTCCTCTTGACAAAAGATGAAAGGATTGAAGCTGTCGGTACTCGGCGATTGCTGAATTTAAAACTTTAATACAAAGTACTTATGCTTTTTCTGAAAGTCGATGGGCAATGCAGGATAGGACACACCTGTTTTCTAGCTGAAACTGAATATTCTTTCATTTTCAGCACAATAAATTAGCCAAGAAAACTTTTACGAAATTTGGATGATGCCTCCTGTTTACGCATGATCAACTTTCCAACATAAAATTTTATAAAGATATTAGTGAAAAATGAAGAAACCAATAGGAAAAGAAATGGACGTACATATTTATTGGATAAATCATTTATCAAGAAGTATTTCAGCTGACTTATGTACTACTATTCATTTTTCTATTGGTTTCTTCAATTTATTTAGGTGTTAAAGTAAATTATCTGAAAACTATCTAGAAGTGATATGGCGCCATATATTATTTTATCTTAGGGATCCAAGTATGCGCTAGATAGCGTCTATAATTCTTCTTTTTAAAGCATGGAGTGTCCATCGCCTGGATTTTGCCAGCAGCGGGTGCAATTTTGTAGAATGGCACCCGCTGCCGGCGAAATTCGTCGTTTTTCCGCATGACAATCTTTTTAACTATATATTATAATAATATATGTTGAATAAATATAATTTCATAAATTCACATCTGTGGTTGTTCACTCCTTCCGCCTAAAACCATTTTTAATATTTAGGAAAATTCAGCAGGCTCATCACAGGATTTTAGATTCTAACAGTCAACTTAAGTTTTATCGTCAATACTTCCTCCTCCTCTTAATTCTTTTCATACTTTGTTTTCAAAATTTCATTCTTCCTTCTTTAAAATCTTCAGTACTTCACTCGACATTATTGAATAAGATTGCTATACAACTAAAATTCAATATACATATAATTAAGTTGGAAAGTTCTGATAGCTGATGATAGCATTTCTAGTTGTTAATTTCTATACTTGCAAAACTTTGTACATATATTCAATTTCAGAGATCAAATTAATATACAGTGATTTTGTAATTTTTAAAATAATCCTGTATACGACTTTTCATATGTTGAATCTTACCTACATCTTAAATTTCAAACTCATCTCTGTATATCACTCTAATGTCCACCCTAAGACGATGGTCGGCAGTTAAAAGCGACTCTGCTATTGTAATTTGGTTATGAATATTACGAATATTCGAAGTTCCGAAAAATCTTTGGACATGTCTGTGTCCAAATACATTGGAGTGTATGAATAAATATTATTCAAAAATTGTTTTGATAAAAGGTTAATAATGAAAAAGAGAAAATCTTATATAAAATTAAGGAATGTACATACATCTAAAAACGAACTGTGCAAAAAGTGATAATTCTATGCAAGTCACATTAGACCTTCAGAGGTTGTTGAATTTCTTGATTATTTTTCTGAAACCCGAGCATTTTAGTGCCAATGAAAAGAAATCAGTCATGAAATGATAAAAAATCTTCTTTTGTGAAAACAACGTTTGAAAAATTATGCGTACAGGGCACATGTTATTCGCAGAAAATGTCCGATTTTTCAAATTCTCAGGAAGTGTCATGGTGGCACAAGTACAGTACACTCCCGGTTACTGCCAGTCTAACAAGGCTGTAGGGGAGTGTAATTCCAAGAATTCAACACTTATTGATTACACCCACTATGCTGCGTCGTATAACCACGCTGCGTTGAAGCTCACACTTTGGGACATTCGCACAGACTCGCAGCCGCTCTCAGTCGCTTATGTGGGAGACACAATAGAGTGTTCGTTGAAATACGTGTGGAGGAGAAGTGGCAAAAAGTGGAACCTACGGAGCTTGCAGTTGGCGAGACTGTACTGCACTTCTATATTCAAGTTGTAAAGATCTATTATAATTGTACACTTTATAGATTAAACTTTATACAGGGCTGCCCAGTTATACTTATATTACACAGCCACACAAAAAAAAAACAAAGTTGTCTGAGCTTTTAACCAGACTATGTTGGTCTTATGTTTTCGAGGTCGCTGAATCGGAATCCGGTGGTCGTTTGGCCCCATCAGGTCAGGATTTTTCTCTTACCTCAAAAAACACCCAAAAATAGCCAAAACAGCCCTTTTTGTTCATAAAAAATGTAACCCGACCACATGTTTGCAGGTTTTATGGATCACTAGATTTAAGTATAATGTTGAATAATCCCTGCTCAAAGCCTCTCTGCTCCTAACGTTAAACCCGTCAAACGTAGCCTCGAACCTGCCTCCAGTTAGCCAGAATAAACAATCTTTCAGTTGTAGGGGCAAAATAAGCCCAAGCAGAGTTATCTAATGTTTTCTGGGTCGCTGAGTAAGTATGGATCTGGGGCTTTTTTCTCGAAAAAGTCCATGTCCATCCCTAACCTCAAACTATACCCCCAAAAAAAAAAATTGCCAGAGTAGTCTGTTTTGTAATTCTAGTGTGACCAATGGCGAAATTTTCATTTTTTTTCTAGGTCACTTTGATTGATCCTATCTTTCCTCGTATTCCTCTGTGTCACAAATCATGGCTAACCTAAGAAAAGTCGAACATAACTTCACAAGTCACCTTAATCCGCGAGCCTATTCGATCCGTTAGTTTAAAAAGCAGAAAAGCCCCAGATCCACACTTAGCGACCATGAAACACAAGATAACTTTGTTTGGACTTATTTTGTCCCTACAACTGGAAGATCATTTATTCTGGCTAACTGGAGGCAGTTGTGAGGTTAAGTTCAACGGTTTTGAGGTTGGGAGCAGTGCGGCTCTGAACAGGGATTAATCAACATTACACTTAAATCCAGTGACCTGAAAAACCTGCAAAAATGTGGTTGGGTTACATTTTTTATAAACAAAGAGGCCTATTTTGGCTATTTTTGGGGGTTTTTTGAGGTTAGAGAAAAATCCTGACCTGACGGGGCCAAACGGCCACCGGATTCCGATTCAGCGACCTCAGAAACAAAAGACCAACATAGTCTGGTCAAAAGTTCGAACATCTTTCTTTTCAATCAATAATATCGGTTGGTGGTAACCAAACCAAACTCCGTTCTTAGACTGTTGTTGATAAAATCCAAGTGATCAAATTTTTTGGTCTTTACAGTCTTATAAAAAACAACACATTTTTATTCTGGTGTCAAAATTTTAATACGATCGACGTTTCGGCTCGACTTCGAGCCATTTTCAAGATCTGAAGTCGATACAAATTGTCGGAAAAACAGTAATAAAAAACTTACGTCACGTCAATAATACTGTAGTCAAATTAATAAACAAATCAGTTTAAAATCAAAAGATCTTTAATACTCTAGAGAGATATTAAAGATCCATAACATATGTACTACATTTTTAGCGATAATTCATAGCAACATTTAACAACGATGACATGAAGATACAATGACATGAAGATACAATTTTCATCGACTTCAGATCTTGAAAATGGCTCAAAGTCGAGCCGAAACGTCGATCGTATTAAAATCTTGACACCAGAATAACAATGTGTTGTTTTTTATAAGACTGTAAAGACCAAAAAATTTGATCACTTGGATTTTATCTTTCTTTTTTTTTGTGCCTGTGTTATCAGCCCTGGACGCATTTTTGTGATGCAGTCCAGTGATCTGATAAGAGCAGTGTGCTTTATTTGACATATTGGGCAAAGCCGGGTTTTACCTCTTCAATCAGGGACTGAGTAGCAGTCAAGTGCATGCTGGGCGAACCTACAGCTAAAGATAGGATGCGAACCACCAGAACCTCGGTAAAGGTACATAGAGAAATTTTAAGAGGCACCGGATCAGGAAACTAACCCCGGATCTCTAACGTTAAGTCCGACCGCCTATCCAACTCAGTCACCTCGGCCCTCTTTATTATTTTTTTAAGACACTTGTTTTCCGGTTCTCCCGGGTTTTCATCATCAGCCACGGACTAAGTAAAGTGCCTAATGAGATAAGGATTTTATAAATGAATTTAATAAGATGTTTGAAATCTTTTGCGATGATGTAGCAGGTACAAAATTATTAGAATGTTGTATTTAGGAGTTCGTCTATTACCGCTGCTGTCCTTATACAGCAGCTGCCAGCGTTAAAGGTGACAGCAGTCACCTCTTGATGCTTTCTTCGAGATACCATCGTATACTTTCTAGATTATTATTCAAACTTGTTCTTGGGTGGACCCGGTTTATCATCATAGCCACGCACTAAGTCAAGTGACTGATAAGATGAGGATGTTGTAAGTTTTTTCAATACGATGTTTCAAATCAATTGCGAAGATGTTGTAGATACAAAATTAGAAGCATGGTGTAGTTTTCCGTTTGTCTTTTACCGCTGTTATTCTGACACAGCGGCCGCGAGTATTGGAGGTGACAACATTCGCCTAAAGATGCTTTTTTAGAGTTACCATGTATCAATGCCACTCCAGTCACCGGTATCAGGTATGTTAACAAGCTTGCGCCATGGCAAAAGCGTTTATGGCAACTAGATCTTTACTGCCCCGCTAGTTTTAAAACATCCCTCTTATTCTCCTGTCAGGACATCATTCTCGTCGCAGTGAGGATGCACATCTACAATGATGGCTGTAAGGCATTAACATTCTTTCCAACAGATTCTGTTGGTTTTTCCCCAAACACCCGACCAGCAGTTAGTCATGTTTTCCAATTGAGGGACTTCGGTGTTTTGCTGGTGATTTTGCTTTACACTCAGTTCA
Source organism: Andricus quercusramuli (assembly GCA_932178445.1). Lineage (NCBI taxonomy): Eukaryota > Metazoa > Arthropoda > Insecta > Hymenoptera > Cynipidae > Andricus > Andricus quercusramuli. The sequence goes on from CAKNXH010057358.1 coordinate 20,173, forward strand.
CGATAGAACCTCCTTTCATCTGCCTGAAAGGTTCGATTTGGTTGCCTATTTGCACTACTTTTCTTGTGCCGTCGCAGTCTAGCAGTAAGAACATCAAGTATCTACCATTGAGACTCTATTTTATTATTATTATTAGTTCTGGATTGAGACCGTAACAGCCCCTGATGCTTGGGTAATCCCGTTGCGTCCCCTTGTGAGCCTAAGCATGACCCCGCAGCCCTCTCCATAAGGAGAGGACCGCAGCCTCTCTATTCGCTGATATCTCTGACTCACTGATGCAGTAATTGCCTGTGAGTGTTAAACTTTTTCCCGCAACCACAGGGCAGTAACAAAGGATGTGAGTAGATGTCTCATTATCCTTTCCGCACAGACGACAGAGGGCACTTTCTGCAAGTCCTATCTTATCTCTGTGACATCCTAAGTTCTCATGTCCTATGAACACTTCTGTTAGGACTTTTATGTCATTCCTCCTGAGCTTGAGTATTTCCCTAGCTCGGTTGGAGTTAATTTTCGAACCCAAGAGTGTTTTGGACTGTCTGCAACTAGAGACCAAGTCCCACTCATTCTGATGTTTCTCAGTCAGCCAACTGTTAATTTCTTCAGTGACTGCCTTGCTGAAATACCTACAACTGGCTCGGGTCCAGTAAAATTTCTTCCTGCTGCTAGCGTGGCTAGCCTATCCGATATCGCATTGTCCTTGATACCACTGATAGCAGAGTGACTCGGTTTTCGGTCGCTAACGTATTTAGTGCCTTAAAGCATACTCATACTAATAGCCACGTAGAAGTTGTTCCGTTTAAGGCCAAAATAGCAGCTCGACCCTGCTCCACCAGACTACCGCCGCATAGGTTAACCTGGTTCGCAAGGTCGCTGTATAGATCCACATAAGTGTCTCCGGTTTCAAGCTCCAGCTTTTCCATATGGCTCTCCTACAGAGCCATAGGGTCGCTACTAGCTTCTTGCACTTGTTTTCCAGGTGCTCGTTCCATGACAGCTGCTTATCCAGAATTACTCCTAGATATTTAGCTCGTTCTTTGATTTCCAGTTGTTGTCCTCCAAGTTTTAATGTACTCGTAGTTCCCCAATTGTACCCTCTGGTAAAAACAACCGCTTTTGTCTTACTCGGATTAACTGATTATCCAGATTTCTTGCACCATGAATCTACTATCATCAGTGCATGCTGCATTACTCCGAAGAGCACATCCAGATGCTGACCGCGCACGATAACCAATATATCGTCCGCATAGCCTATGACGTGAAGGCCCTGACTCGAGAGTAGATGAAGCAGTTCATCCACTACTAGGCACGACAGCAAGGGCGATGAAACTCCCCCCTGCGGACATCCGTAGTCAGTGATTCCACTTAGAGTGACATCACCCTTCGTCGCAGTTAGATTCCTGTTGGCCAACATGTGGCACGTCCATTCCACGACTGCAGTACGCACACGATGTGTAATCATGGCCGCCCTGATTACCTCTACAGAGGTGTTATTGAAGGCTCCTTCGATGTCCATAAAGGTTCCAATCGCGAGGCCTTTCTCCTTTAGTTGACCTTCAATTAGGTTCACTGCTCCGCTTAGGGCCGTCTCCTTCGTGTGACCAGCCCTATAGGCGTGTTGCTCCTTGAGGAGTGGTCTGCTTGTCAAGACCTTATCGCGGATATATCTATCCACAAATCTTTCCACTGTTTTTAGTAGGAAAGAAGTTAGGCTGGTGGGCCGGAAATCCTTGGGTGAAGTATAACCGATCCTACCTGCCTGCGGACTGGAGGGTACTCCCCCCCCCCCCCCCCATACCGTCGGGACATATCCCAACGTCAGACTAGCCCTAGCAAGTCTCACTAGCGGCCCACCTGACCCTGGCAGGGGTGACAATCTCGTTGGCCAGCCGCCGTTTCGGGCCCAGTGAGTTTCGGGCAACAGGTGACTTTGCCCGACTATGAGTATCCCCCTACGGGCAATTTCAGAGTGCCGAGAATAGCGTCCGGATTTCGAGAAAGCAGCCTGTCCAGTCTAGCCGCCTCATCTCCTTTCTCGATGTCTGTGCAAAAGTTGGTCCAGATCTCCTGCTTCACCTTACGTATTGCACCTCTGTATTCGTCCCTCATCGTTGTGAATGACGTCCATAGTTCCTTCGTTTTACCAGTACTGGCACGTCTGAACCTCTCTCTAGTTTCCCTGCGAAGCTCTTCGAGTTTCCCCTTCAATCAGTGTGTCTCCCCAGCCTTCCGGACTCTTGTAGGTCGACAATTACTTTCATAAGTAGCTTTGATGGCTTCCGTAAAAGTGTTGGCTGCCACTTCCAGGGTGTCCATGTCTCGAATTGACCTGGAAAACTCTAAAAGTGCACAACTTAGTTCCGTGGAAAACGGATCTTAGTCCGTTCTTCTTGGATTTCTGACCCATTCAGGGCCAGCGGGTACAACGGATTCCAACACGAAGTCTATCTGTGAGTGATCTGAGAGAGTGGGTTCATCTGAAACTCTCCACTTCTTGACTATCCCTAAAACTACTGGTGCAGAGAGTGATGACAATGACTTCTTCCCTGACGAAGAGGAATACATCTTACCATGCAATATTCCACCAGTGTAAGTATCTCCGCTGGTGGGTTGGTATCGCTGTCATAAGGAAAATTAGCTGAACCCAGAAGTAGCCTGCCTATTCCTGTGAGATCCATGGCTATCACCATTAGGTCTCTCGAACATAGTTCAAGCAGCGGGACAGCGCAAACTCCCTTCGTCAGTATACACGCCCTTGGTTTGGCCGTCTTGCGGTCCCTGTAACAACAAAAAAACCAGCCCCCCTCCCCCCTAACCACCTAATGGTATCTCGAGCTAACCATGGTTCTTGGATTAGCGAGATACCTGTATGCCTCGCAGCCATGCCCCTCTGCAAAACTGCAGAGCCGTCTTTGCTGTGATGCAAGTTAATCTGGGTAATGGTGAGACCAGGAGCAGTCATTTGGGTCTGCTCCCGACCTTCCTGCGTCTCAACAGGTTCCTCCTGTCCCTGGCCGGTAACCCTAAACCTGACCTGTCCAAAATGATATGCCTGGTGACAATTCGCCAGCCCGCTGTCTTCAGTGAGGGCTTGAATCTCTCCAACTGACGAAGCACCTCGGACAAGTCTTCCGGTTTTCCCAGGAACCACGCCGTAGCTCTCACCATCTTCTGGAGCCACTTTACATCTCACGCCGTCAAGGTGGTCGCGGAATACTGAACCTTGAATGTCTTCAAAATAGGATTATTGTGGGTAAATCACATATAATGGCATAATGCCATTATATTATATATTATAATGCACTACGAGTGCTTTATTACCATCTCCGTCACTCTTGCGGCATCAGCCCATATACCGCTCCGCCAAACGCTCCTAGGGCAATAGAGTTACAATTGTTTCTGTTGCGCACTCGAGGTCTGACATAGTTCTGCTTGACTTCAAGAAACGAACCAAGTTCGTTATCAAATTTTCGACACCAGCTGACAAATACGTTGTAGCCATTCAAAAAGAAAATAAAGAGAGGTATAAAGACCGTATAAGGGAGTTGCGACGGTTATGCCCGGAATATTCTGTTAAGCTAATCGTCTTGATCATCGGCGCTCTTGGAAATGCCAAGGTTTCACTGGTTAGTGACCTGAAAAGCACCTCTACATGTAAACAAAATCATGAGAAACTTGCGGGCAAAATACAGAAGGCGGTCGTCCTTGGGTCACTCCTTGGTCGCTTGGGTGCACCAGACTTTCGCTGAATCATATTGTTGACTCTGTCACAGGCAGACTTTAGCGATCACTTGTACGCACATACTATCTTAACGCTTGGGACACTTTCAGATGGTCGCTCAAGCTTGAAACTCACTCCCCAATGGTTGAATATGCCCTACTTTGAAGTTTGTTTTGCCCAAACTAAGCTTCGCACAACTTTTTCCTGAAAAACTTTTTTGTTTATTTTTTTGTGCACTATCACATAAAACGAGGGGTTGTATACGTGTTGGGACACCCTGTATATATATGTGTGTATATATATATGTATATATATATATATATATATATATATATATATATATATATATATACACATGGTGAGATGCATAGAGCGATTGATGGCTCTCTGGAAAACTAGATTTACCATCTCATCTAGGAATCATCGTCTAACGACGAACAAGATCACCTTCCAGAGGGGCGTCTTTCAAGGGGATAGTATGAGCCCTTTGCTTTTTTGCATCACACTTCTGCCTCTATCTCTCGCACTACAAAATTCTCCTGGGTACCTCAGTGGCGACACTAATCAGCGTGAGCATAAGGTCACTCATGTATTTTATATGCATGACCTGAAGATCTATGCCGCTGGTACAAGCAAACTTCAAACTGCTATAAAGATCGTCAAGAACTACACAGGAGAGATTGGGATGGACTTTGGTCTGGACAAGTGTGCCAAAATTCATTTGAAGAGAGGAAAGATTACTGGCGTTCCCAAGGACCCTGAGCTTGTGGATATAAGTGTTATTAGACATCTTAACACTGGAGAGACCTATATATACCTCGGCGTGCCTCAAAGCCGCATTCAGGACGTAACATCACTGAAGGAGTCTCTCCGAAGCAGATATAAGCATCTTCTTCGACAGATTTGGTCTTCCAATCTGTCGGCGTTGAACAAGGTATCTTCGACTAACATGCTTGCCGTCCCGGTTCTACTCTACTCGTTTGGGGTGGTTCAATGGACGAAGAACGAGCTCAAGGCCCTTGATGTCACCCCGCGTAAGACCATGCATATGCATAAAAGCTTGCACATCAATTCGTCAGTTCCGCGATTATACATTCCACGCCGTCAAGGCGGACGCGGACTTCTGAATCTCCAATGTCTTCATAACCGAATTGTTCTAAGTACAGCTTACATAGTTGCGAATGGCAGAGATCCTCTCCTGAAGATGGTCAGAACCCACGAGATGATTGGCGAAGGAGCGTTTCTTTACAAAGCCGCGGAGCAAGCTGCCGAGGCCCTTGGCCTGAATTTCAACATCAGAAGTGAGGAAAGTGCATTACTCCATCTAGATGCTTCACGTCTAAAAGCCGAAGTAAAGAAAGCAGAGATTAGAAAATTTCACCAAGAGCTACTAGACAATCATATGCACGGAAACTTTCACAGAAATGTAGAAAAACAATCCTTGTCAAAGAAGCAAACTTTTGCTTTCCTCAAATCATCAGGGCTCAATTCAGGTACAGAGGGCTTTATTTTCGCATGCCAGGACGGTGTAATCTCCACCTTAGCATACCGCGCCCGCATTTTATGTCAAGAAGTTCCCAGTGATAGATGCAGAGCGTGTCATGCACACGGTGAGTACCTACAACACATACTATCGGGGTGTCCGACCCACGCAGGAACAACGTATATCTATAGACATAATGCAGCCCTAAGAGTACTTTATTACCACCTTTGTCGCTCTAACGGTGTTGGTCGCGACCCTGTCCTGCCGAACGCTCCAAGGGATATAGAGTCAATTGTCCGGAACGAGAAGTGCCAGATTTTCCGGAACTACGATTTTCGGGCAGCAGTCTCCGTTGCGCATTCGAGACCTGACATTGTTCTCCAAGACTTCAAGAAACGAACGATATTCGTGATCGAATTCTCGGCTCCGTCCGAATACAACATCACTGCAAAGGAGAAAGAAAAAGAGGAGAGGCATCAAGATCTTAAAAGAGAGCTGCAACGACTGTACCCAAAATATTCGGTACGAGTAATTGTCCTTGTGATAGGTGCTCTCGGAGGTGCTGAATTATTACTGGTTCGTAACCTTAAAGCCATACCCGCGTGCCAAAAATATGCCAAGGCACTTGCGAGATGGATGCAGAAAGGTGTCATCCTTGGGTCGCTTCATGTCCTCAAGACACACGAGGTTTTCGCCGGCCTGTCGTTGTGATTTCGTCGTGCCCTGTGACCACCCATCTCACGTATGTGAGACGTGGCCATAGGTGTATTTTACCGCGGTTCTACTGGGGGCTATTGACATTTTCTTTTTAGATGGCAATTGCTCTTAGTGGTACTGATGAGATAAGTATTTATTAGTCAATTTAATACGATGTTTGAAATCATTTGCGATGATGTTGTAGGTAAAAAAGTAGGAGCATGGTGTAGTTTGCTGCATGATGGTCTGGGAATTGTCTTATCATGCGATATGTGTTCTCTGAGTTGCTGCTAGTATCCTACTGACTCCTAGATGTTCAAGATGTTTAGTACAACTTGCGTACACATTGCGTGTAGCCGAAATCACAATGGGATGAATAGATGCATGTCTCATATTCCTTCATATTGTCTCTACTTCATGCCTAAGTTCGCTATACTTGTGGATCTTAGTTGTACAGGTTGCCTGAAAAATTCGGTTAAGTGGACAAGCAATGTCGATTATGTAGACTCTTTCACCTTTTTTTCTCGCATCACGATATCGGGTCGATTGGGTCGGATACAATTTATTTTATTAAGACAAGTGATTAATGTATAATGCTCGCCACATCATTATATCTCTGCGTATATTCTCTTTGATCCATTGCGCGAGAACCATCATTAATTTGCTCGATGGATTCGTTGGAATATCTACATAATCGGCACCGATCAATTACGTCTTGATGTAACACTTGTGTGCGATAATTTATGGTGCTGACAACCCTGTCCTAAATCGCAATCACGAACCATTCCATTCCTGGATACAGGACGCTCTTTTTTAGAGACGAGAAGTTGTAGGCTCCGGAAGCTACAATCATGGTTTTTTAAAGCAACCAATTCTGAAACAACTGGAACGTGTACATTATCCACTTCTGCTCATCCTGCCCTAGTAGGGTAGCAAAAGCAGAAAATTCACGTGAGATAACATTGTGCAACACTATTCCTTGAAGTCCGGTCTCTAGCCGTAGAGGACCTTACGCGGCAGACAGCACAGTTGGAGATGAAAGTTTCGCCACTGTATACTTTTTTAGAGCCATCACTTTTTGTAGAATGTTATGAGAAACAGTGTTGGCGGACCAAATGAAGTGATCCCAGAAGAAAATCCTTTTTCTTCCGGCTCGCGATCAACTGAGCCTGACGCTGGCAAGCTGGGATTTTGTTGAGCTGGCTATGAAATGAATATTTCATACCTCCGAGACAGCCGATTACGAGAATAATAAGATGGACTTTGTAGCCTTGGTATAGCTTGCTCTACTCGAAAAGATGTACTTGATATTTTGCCCGTTTTTCTTTATCCTTTGCCATGATATTACCATCGTCTGGTGCCGAGAATTCAATCACGTAAATGATCTTTGTCTTCAGATTTTGGAAGGCAATATCAGACTTTGTAGCACTGACACGTTAAGTGGTGGAGAATGAGAAATTAAAGTAGATCTTACCCTGATCATTCTCCACAACGGACTCGAGATGCCCTTTAGCGTATGGCAAGACGGGTAATAGATCAACACTATAGAAGTGTCTAAGGTGGTTATATAACACTTTTAGAGCGGCATTGTGTCTCTCTATGTACCCGTAGCATGCATACTTTGAGCATCCTCTGAGAACATGTTCGAGTGTTTCTGGCTCTTGCCTGCACGTTCAGCAGTCGGTATCACCTACAGGTACATTCATTGTGCGCTCGCGGTAAACTAAGGTGTCTATAACGCCGTCTTAACAGGGAAACAGAAATCTCTTAATCTCTGATCTCAGTCCAGCAGACTTGAGAAATATGTTGGACAGACCCATCGATAGCTTCTCTCTACTTATAGTGCCGTAGAATTTACCATGAAGAGTCTTGTCAGTATGTTCTCTTGGTAGAAGCGAATGTTCTGCTTCCTGTGCACGATTTTTTAGCACTAAAAGTGTTAGTAAAGCTAGGCCACGTGTAGTGTCGCTGGAATCAAATGGGAGGTCAAGCTCCTTTGCGACCCTGTCTGCAGCACGGTATATGAATTCTGCAGGACTGACGACTTCATGTTGATGTACGAGTTACATGAGAGAATCTGTGCTATTTAGAACTGCGCAGCTTGTAGTCAGTACCGTTCTGCAAAGGTGGTCTTGCTGGAACGGGTGCTATGTTCGCTGAAGGATGTTGCTTTTTAAAAGGATACCTGATCTCTCAAATACTGAGGCGTTTTATGAGCATATTCCGGGTGCATGCGAGGGGTTAACAACTCGTGGAGTTTGGTGTACACTTGTGCTGAATTATATTAAGATCTTGAAGTATCTTGAAGTACATTGAAATATCCTGAAGTATCCTGATGTACCTTGAAATATCTTGAAGTACTTTGCAATATCTTAAATTCCTTAAAATATATTGAAATATCCTGAAGTATCTTGCAATATTCTGAAGTATGTGAAATATTATGAAGTATCTTGAAATATCCTAAAGTTTTTTTTAATTATTGTGAAGTATCCGAAATATCCTGAAGTATGTGAATTACCCTGAAGTACTTTGAAATATCTTGAAGTATGTGAAGTATGTTGAAGTATATGAAATATCCTAAAGTACATTAAATGATCCTGAAGTATCTTAAAATATGATTAAGTACCTTGATATATCATAGTATACCTTGAAATATCTTGAAGCATCTTGTCCCATTTTGTTAAGTGATTCAGTTAGAAGACTGATGGCGGTAAATATAATATTCTCGTTTTCACTGTTATTTGAAGAAAATTTTAGGTCAGGTCTGCTTTCACGTCGCTCTTACGCTCCTTTTGCATGATCAAAATTAAATATTATAACTTTATGTATAAGAAATCCACCCTAAGAATAATAAAGTTTACCTTGTTCATTCTTACAACTTTTATTTATAAGCCTAGAAAGAAAATACTTTCCCTCTTAAATGTCAGTTTTTTGCGTAATGCGTTATAACAACGCGTAATTGTCCGGTAATGGCGGGTAGACTTTTCGTTTGCGCTTTACTTTCGTTGCATTTTTTTCATACTCGTTTCTCTCTACTGTATCCCCTTCGAAATGTATTATAAAAACTATCCTGGGTGAATTAAATTATTTTTTTATAAATGTGGAAAAAATCAGAGTTCAATATTTTTCTTTAATAGAGTGTTCGGCTGCTTTTTACTGTCATCTGAAATAGTAGAGAGCTAGACTTAGTTTATTTTTCTTTTGTTAATTGATTCATTTTCGGATAAGGGGCTGTACCTGAAAATAAACTGTAAGCTCTGCGCGTAGCTCGAAGGTCAGCGCCGAGCAGGTAGAATGGAACCTTTTCGTAGGACTTTATATGCAGTTGATTAAGGAATTTGTTTTTGACTTATATAATTATCATTTTCTTAAGGGTTCACTCAGTTCAAGTTAAGTCTTCGTGTTGAGTGATTCCGTTTTGTACGGGTGTGTGAGCGGGTCTTGTTTTGGATATATCAGTTTTCATATTGTGTGTTGGATATCAGTTTTGCCATTTTTGTGATGGATATGTGTGTTTGCCATTGTGTTTTGGATTACATCTGCTCGCCGTTGTATGGATTGAGTTGTGGCGGACTGGTTGCCATTCCAATAATAATAAGTCTCAATCTTAAGGTCTGTAATTCTTGTTCTATTCATTGTGATTGCTATTTGATTCTCGGCTTTTTCCTCCACTCTTCAAGTGGAGGTTTTTTATGCCATAAAATAAACTCTTTCCTTTGCTAGTAAAATTCTGCTGTGGTTATTTGAACCCCAATACGCTCCACTAGAAATTAAGTGACTGATAATTGCTCAAACATTTGGTGCCCCGGGTGAGGAGTGGAGTGTGTTGGGAGTTGAATGGGAAGCTATCATTATTATTAATGGTAATATATATATGGTATCAATTATAGTTCTTATTATTAGAGAAGTTGTAGGCTCCGGAAGCTTCGATCATGATTCCTTAAAGAAACCAATCCCAAAGCTACTGGAACGTGTACGTCATCCGCTTCTGCTCCTTCTGTCCTAGAAGGTAAGCAAGAGCGGGAAATTTACGCGTGATAACATCGGGCAACACTGTTCCCTGGAGTCAGGTCTCTAGCCGCGGATGACCTTACGCGGCAGACAAGACAGTTGGAGATGAAGGTTTCACCTCTGGATACTTTTTTAGAGCTACCAATCTTTGTAGAATTTAAGAGGAACAGTGTTGACGGACCAGATGGAGTGATCCCAGGAGAACAGCCTTTTGCATCCGGTTCGCGATGAAATGAGCGTGACGCTGGCAAGCCGGAATCTTGTTGAGTTGGCTAATAAATGAAGCTTTCATACCTCCAAGGCAGCCGATTATGAGAATTATAAGATGGACTTTGTAGCCTTGGTACAGCTTACTCATCTCGAAAAGAAGTGCTTGATATTTCGCCTGTTTTTCTCCCTCCTTTGCCGTGATATTACCATCGGCTGGTGCCGAGAATTCAATCACGTAAATGATCTTGTTCTTCAGATCTTGGAGGACAATGTCAGGCTTCGTAACACTGATACGTTGAGTGGTGGAGAATGAGAAATTCCAGTCGATCTTACACTGATCATTCTCCACAACTGACTCGAGTTCCCCCTGGGTGTATGGCAAGACGGGCAATAGATCAACACCATAGAAATGCCTAAGATGGTAATATATCACTTCCAGAGCTGCAATGTGTCTCTCTATGTACGCGCAGCGTGCATATTTAGGGCATCCACTGAGAACATGTCCAAGTGTTTCGGGCTCTAGCTTGCACGCTCGGCAGTTGGTATCGCGTACAGGTATATTCATTATGCGCTCGCGGTAAACTAAGGTGTCTATGACGCCGTCTTGACAGGCAAAAAGAAATCCCTCGGTCTCCGATCTCAATCCAGCAGACTTGAGAAACATGTTGGTCAGACCCATCGAGAGCTCTTCTCTACGTAGGATGCCGTAGAACTTACCATGGAGGGGTTTCTCAGCATGTTTTCTTAGTAGAAGCGTATGCTCTGCTTCCTGTATACGACTTTTGAGCACCAGAGGTGTTAGTGATGCTAGGCCATGTGTAATGTCGCTGGAATCAAATGGGAGGTCAAGCTCCTCTGCGGCCCTATCTGCTGCATGGTATAGAAACACCGCAGCATTGGCGACTTCATGTTGATGTACGAGTCGCATAAGGGAATCCGTGCTTTTTAGAACTGAACAGGCTGTAGCCAGAACCGTTCTTCGATGAAGACACTTTAAGCTTAGCAATCCTCTACCTCCTTTATCGCGAGGGAGATATATTCGAGGTACGGAAGATCTAGGATGAAGACTTCGTTGAATTGTCATCATCTTGCGTGCGCTTCGATCAAGTTGTTTTAACTCATCGACGTTCCATTTTACTGCACCAAACGTGTAGAGCAGTATAGGAACGGCCAGCATATTGGTCGCCTGGATCTTATTCTTTCCAGATAATTCGGAAGCCCAAATTTTTCTGAGAATTTGGCGATACCTTTTTCCAAGGGCCGTTTTCAAGTTATGCAGATTTTGGGTTTCCGCTTGCGGTATTCCAAGATATGTATATTGTTATATGTTGTTGTTATATGTTGTTATATGTATATTGTATATGTTTATGTATTATTATTATTGTTATTATTATTAATAAAGAGCATACCATGGAACTGGTTGACATATAGCCATTTCTGATCCACCTCTAAAGTCTACAACTTTCCCATTACATAATTAAAAAAAAAAGATGTCGTTGAATCGAAAACTTTTGAACTTCTATAAATTGAACAGTTAAAAGATTCCTGGTTTTAAAGTACAAATCCATGTTCTCATTTTCAGTGTTTTAAATGGAAGAAATTTTATGCAATTTCAAATCAAGAACAACAATAATAAAAATGAAGCAAATTAAAGTTTCAAATCTGTACAAATAAATAATTCTTCATTTGTGATTTACACGTCAACATTCAATACAATACAATGCTGACTTACAAATTTAAATTTCTGAAATTTAAACAATTCAACTGCATTTCTTTGAAAATGCTTGATCAACCTGTTTATGTATATGTGTGTGCATGTGTATTTGTATTTATATAAATGTATATATGTATATGTATATGTATATGTATATGTATATGTATATGTATAT
>CAKNXH010057359.1:811-14341 GCA_932178445.1 Andricus quercusramuli
AAAATCAAGGACCTCAGAAGCTTGCTGTAAAATTTTTGTTATTCAGACATAAGTGGGTTAGAAACTACTTTTTAAACGATGATCTTTGATTATTCATTAGGGTGGTCCAAAAATGCATTAGATTTTTTTTCGAATTTTCATCATGCACATCACCCGCCAATTTGTTCGAATCTACGAATAAAATAAAAGCTTTTTCTTTTAAATTATATTTAGAGGTTCTGTAAGCCCTATGAAGTTTAATATGGATTTTTCATGAAAAAAATACGTTTTTGTAAATGTCAGGGGAGGCCGGGGCGCGATCAGCATAGTTATAATTCTCAGTAAAATATTTGAAATCTATAGTAGATTTTAAAAATGTAAGTGGTTCTATACATTCTATGAACCTTCATATATCAATTTTATTTCATGAAAGGCGAAGTGTTCCAAGAATATAGTCCCATTTGTAATAGAAGATATTTTTTTGTGTTTTTCGTACACATAAAAGATTATTTGAAGTATTTTAAGAAAGGAAATGAGTATCACGATAAAATATAATTATTTTCACTATTAAACAATATGATTATTAGTACCAATTCATGCTCTGTAAAATGTTCAACAAATAATTTTGTAAGGCTAAGTCTTATTATTTAGAAGGAAAATTTTATAAATATAAAATATAAATATATTATAACTTTTCTAATTTCAAGTTGAATTAACATTTATTTGGAATTTTTCATTTATAACATATTTCTGATATTTTTTAAAACTAATTTATAAACTGTTTTTATAAAATTCACACCTAAAACCCATAATTTTGCCCTGCATAAAAATGGGGATTTTTCTGAAAAATTTAATTAAGTGATCTTAAACATAAATTTTAGAAGCCTTTCTGCAACTTGTCATTATCAATATAAATAGAAATTTCGTTTTGAATGTCCTGAAAAAACAAGTAAAAAAATAACATTAATAAACAAACCCAATTTTCTGACACTAGAATTTCTTTTCACAACAAATTTTACAATAGCAGTCTCTTCTAACCACGAATGTCAGTTTTTCTTTTGTAAGTTTTCACTATTGCAACTCTTCTTTAAATCTTTATATATTTCTGAAAATTTCACTCAAAAATACTCAAATCTTGCGAACAAAAACTTTTCTGCCAGCTCCATTATTAGGTTATGACAAGCATATGACAAGAGCGTCTCACCTCATCCCATAAACCCGGCTCATTCTGCCTCATATCACAATTATGATTAAAACTTCAGTATTACCTGTTTTCATCAATCATTTTTATTTTTACTTTATCTACTCTATTTAATTTTTTCTCTTTTTTCAAGGAATTAAAATGTATTATTCCTGTTATTTCTGAAAAGAATAGCAATAACAATCACATATTTTGCGAGAAAATGCAGTGTCTCATTTGAACCCGTATGCTCATCTCGCCCCGGTCTCCCCTATTCTGAATCGTCAATATCAGGTGAATCGAGTTGAAACTCAACAATTCTCTTCACAATTCTCCATGGAATATTAGGGGAGACCGGGGCGAGATGAGCATACGGGGTCAAATGAGACACTGAATTTTCTATCAAAATATGTGATTTTTGTTGTTGTTCTTTTCAGAAATGGCATAAATAATGATATTGAATTTATTGGAAAGAGAGAAAAAATTTAATAAAGTAGATAAAGTAAAAATAAAAATGATTGAAATTTCAACACGTGAATCCTGGTATTCTATGATATAATAAAACGAACAGAAATGATTGAAAATAACAGATAATATTTGTCAACTAAGGATTGTCGTGAAGTTTATTTATCGATCTTGAATGTACTAACGCATTTATACACAATTAAGTAATAAAAACAGGTAATATCAAAGTTTTAATCATAATTGTGATTTGGGGCGGAACGAGCCGAGTTCGTGGGGCGAGATGAGACGCTCTTGTCTTGCTTGTCATAACCTCTTTATGGAGCTGGCAGAAAAGTTTCTGTTCGCAAGATTTGAGTCGTTTATAGTGAAATTTTTGAAAAAAGATAAAAATTTAAAGGAGAGTTTAGACAGTGAAAGGTTACAGAAGAAAAACTGACATGTGTGGTTAGAAGAGTCCATGACTGATATTGTAAAAGCTGATGTTTGAGGAAATTCTAGTGTCAGAGCACCTGCAATTGGGTTTGTTTATACATTTTATTTTTTGAATTGTTCTTTCAGAATATTCAAAACGAAATTTGTGTTTATATTTAAAATGACAAGTTGCAGAAGAATTCTAAAATTTATATTTAAAATCATTTCATTCAATTTTTCAGAAAAATCCCGATTATTATGCAGGGAAAAATTATGGTTTTTAGGTGTGAATTTTATAAAAACAGTTTATAAATTATTAAAATTTTTGTTTGGAAATATGTTATAAATGAAAAATTTCAAATAAATGTTAATTCAACTTGAAATGATAAAAGTTATATTATAAAGGAAAAATTTGAAATAATTAACCATTAAATCCATTTATACTTTCAAATATTTATAAAACCCTTTCCCTAAGTAATAAGACTTAATTATGGCTCACAAAATTATTTGTTAAATATTTTACAGATCATGAATTGGTTTTAATAATGATATTGCTCAATCGTGAAAACAATTATATTTTGTATGATACTCATTTCCATTCATAGAATACTTCAAATAATCTTTCATGTGTATGAAAAACACGAAAAATGATATTTTTTTTAACAAAAACTAATAAATAGTTTAGGTGTCTCATCTCGCCCCAATACGTGTCTTGTCTCGCCCCAGAGCATGGGGCGAGATGAGACATGTGCACAATTCAAAAGTTTCATATTTTCATCGCAATTACTATTTTTTGAACACTTGGTCTTTGGTGAAATTGATAGATGAAGGTTCATAGAATGTATAGAACCACTTACATTTTTAAAAACTACTATAGATTCCAAATATTTCACTGGAAATTATAACTATGCTCATCTCACCCCGGCCTCCCCTAATGAATAATAACTTTTTAAATACCACCTCCATCAGTTTGTTTGATAGGGTCCCAGGAAAACCACATAAGAGAAAAATTGGGTTCTGCGAGTTTTTGACATTAATTATCATTTTTTTGCGGTTTTTTGAATACAAATTGTTTTCGGTACATAAAATACTACTTTATACTGATAAGTATATATATAAGCTTACATAAATTGTTTAAACAATTTATTATTGTTTTCAGCAATTTTTTTTAAATGTTGCAGGTTTTCCGAATTTACAATTTATTTTCAGCTTCAAAGTTACAATGAGGCAATAATCAATCAGATCAACTATGAATTATTATTTGAACAATTTATTATTATTTATAATAATATTCACTTAGAATAACGCTAGAAAGTTGGAGTTTTTTCTTGAATTTTCCACTTTTTGCCCACTTTTCAATGAGAGCCAGTCAATAATCAATTCAAGTTATTAAACCTAATTTTTCGAACTATTTTTATTATTACTTTTGATAATTTAGAGTATTGACGTAATTTTGTCGCCCAAATAAATCTATTTACAATAATATTCTCTGAATAATGTTAGAAAGTTGAAGTTTTTTCTGAAATATTCAATTTTTTGTTCACTTTTCACATGGAGCCTGGTATTGTATTGTATTGTATATTTGAACTCTCCCTTTTACGGGTTCGAGGGCCTCCGCTCCCTGTACATATGTTTACATTTCATCCTTAGTCTAACTTACTCGCTACTTATTTTCTAATGCAACGCCTTACCTACTAACAATCATATTATTACTACACTTAGACTAGAGACAATGAGCGATCTTCCCGGGCTTCCGTTTTCTCTTACCATCAAATTCATTTAGACCGATTTGAAAATTTTATTCGTTAGATTCCTTTAAACAGGATTACCCGTTTGGCTCTGCCCTGATCCCTTGCTTTCTCTTATTTCTTCCAGTTTTTTCATCCACATCACTCCCTGCCCATTACCATCCAAGATCCATCTCACACATTCATCCACACTCAACTGTCCATCTTCCTCTCCTGTACACCTCTCTAACACATGTGCCCATGACTCCACTTCGTACCCACATACTCTGCATAGATTGTCCTCTTCATCCATCCAATATCTACAAGCTCTCACTCCTTCTCCCATTCTAAACCGTATCACCCTATTCCATTTCTCTTCCTTTTTCATCTTTTGCAAATATTCTGGTTCCGTCACCCCTTTGACCATCATATACCATCTATTGTACTTCGAATCCATAATCTTTCTCCATCTCTCTTCTCCTTGTCTTACTAATAGCTCTAATTCAATGTTCTGCCAATCCACAACCCCTTCCTGTATATCACAAACACTCCTCATTTTTTTCCTTTCTTCCTCCCATTTTGAATTTCCCAAATTGCCTCTCGTCTCCTTGTTCCGAACTTCGTCCAAGCATACTTGTGCTATTCTGCTCCTCTCTCCCCTTTTCAGCTTCTCTTCAAACCTCCAGGCTCTCTTAATTTGTCTAGTTACCATTTTTTCCCTTCCTAGTTCTTCCCTTATCATGTATCCTGGACAACTCCAACTGACCCCCATTACCCATCTCAGAAATCTCTCATGTATGCTTTCCACTTTCCTATGTTCCTTCCATCCCCAAACCTCCACTCCATAACACAACACCGCCCAAACCAACGCATCAAACAACCAAACCCTCATTCTCCAATCGTCCTTGAACCTTCTCTTTCCTATACCCCATACTTGGCCCATTACTTTACTCGCACTTTCGATTCTTTTCCTCACCTGCAAATCGTTTCCCCCTCCTGACTCAAACCAAAAACCTAGGTGACAGAACTCCTCCACCATTTCCACTGTTTGTCCGTTCATCTTCCAAACGTAACCTATTTTGGTCTTTTTATTTCTGAAGCACATCACCTTGGTCTTCCCTACGTTCACCGTCAGTTCTTTTGTTCCCACGTACTCTTCGAAAATTCTTATCATTAGGTTCATCCCCTTCTCATCGTCTGCTATTAGAACTACGTCGTCCGCGTATGCTAGGGAGTATAGTTTGCTATTACCCAGGATCGTCCCCCCTTTCCCTTTCTCCTTTAGCTTCTCCTCTAGGTCTGCCAGCAGCAAATTAAAAAGTAGTGGACTCAACGGGCACCCTTGCCTTAGACCTCTTCCTGTCCAGAAAACCTCCCCTTTTTCCCCGCGTATCTTCACCCTAATCCTGGTTTCAGTAAAAATTTCCTTTATCCTCTCCACCAGCCCTTCTTCTATTCCCCTCTCTTTCATTGCCTGCCATAACACTTTTCTATTTACTGAGTCAAAGGCTGCTTTGAAATCTACAAACAAAGCGACTAATTTCCCTCTTTTTCTCCCTAAGTTTCTGTTAACCAAGTAGTTGAGTACGTAAATGTTGTCAATTGTCCCCATCCCTTTTCTAAATCCCGTCTGGTTGTGTGGGATACTTTGCTTCTCTTCTATCTGGTTCTCTAACCTTTTTCTTAGAATTTCTGTGTATATTTTATAGCCCCCTTGCATGAGAGTGATCCCTCTGTACTCTTCTACCTTCTTACCCTCCCCTTTCTTAACAAGCGGTACTACCAGCCCTGTCATCCACTCCTCCGGCCACCCTTCTCCTTTCCAGACCTTGTTGCATATCCTCCACATCACTTCCCTAATCCCTTCTCCTCCATACTTTATCGCTTCGTTCTCCACTCCATCCTCTCCTGTGGCCTTGTTTCTTTTCAGTCTATCTATCGCCTCATTCACTTCTTCTCTTGTTATTTCGTTCGCTTCCTCCATTTCTCCCTGGACTGTCTTTCTATTTTCCCCTTTAATCCTATTTTGTTCTCCCCCTAGCAGACCCTTAAAATAATCCGTCCATTCATCCATTTCTATTTCTTCATTCACGCCCTTCCTTCCTCCTCTTTCCCTGTTTATCACATCCCAGACCCTACCTTCTTTGATTGCTTTTTCTACTTCTTCCTTGTATTTCTCCTTTCCCCTTTGCTTTTTCCCTTCCAGCATCTTCTCATGTTCTCTTTTTCTCCTATTGTACTCCGCCTTCTCTATTTCTCCTTTCCTCCATTTTCTTACAGATTCTTTCATTCTCTCCTTACTCTCCCTGCATTCCTCGTCCCACCAGCCTCTCTTTCCCTCTTCTCTTCCTTCTTTTGTACCTATCTCATCCTTCACCTTCTCAATCGACCCTTTCAGTCTTTTAATTAACGAGTCTACTCCCTCCTCCTTTTCATATCTAACATTCTCCTTTTCCATCTTCTGTTCAAACACTTTTAATTTATCTACCCCCCAGACTCCCATTTTCGTATTCCTTTCCCCCCCTCTTTCCTTTCTCCCTCTGCCACGCTTATGGACGCCACATTTCAGTGTAGCTATTACTGGGAAGTGTTCTGACCCTATCTCATTCCCTACATTCATACTGCATATCATATTACTCATTCTTTCTTCCGCCAAGATGTAGTCTATTATTGTTTCTCCCTTACCTATAAATGTAATCTCTCCTTTCTCATCTCCTTTCATGTTGCCATTACATATAAACCATCCGGTTTCTCCTATTATGTCTAGTAACCTCCTCCCCTCCCGGTCTATCTCCCTATGTTTGGAGCTCCTTACATATGCCTCCTTTTCTTCATCCCAAGTCCCTCCCCCTTGCTCGCCAGTCCAGGCATTTAAGTCACCTCCTATCAAAACCAATTCTTCCTTCTTTTCCTCCATCCACCTCCTTATTACTCTCCAACCTTCCTCTTCCCCTCTTCTTCTATATACACAAACCACCACTATTTTGACTTTCCCTATTATAATCCTTCTTACCATTGTTCCCTCCTTTTCTTCCCTATCCTGCTCTGTTTTACCTTTTACTGCCAATTCTTTTCTCACCCCTGCTACCATGCCGCCCATTCCTCTACCTTTAACGTGTTCCTTTCTTGCTTCTTGCATTGTCCACACATACCCTTTAGGTAACAACCTTTTCATCCCCTTCCAATCTTTCTCATCCGCCCAGGTTTCACTCATCATAATCACATCCCACTTTTCTAACTCCCGCCAGAAACCTTCATTCTTGTTCTTCAAGCCTGACACATTCCAGAAAGCTATTTTCACTTTTTTCTCCTCCCTTCCCTCCCCTGTACTCCTTACTTCTCTTCCGCCTTGCTTTTTGGAAACCCCTCTGTTTGCTCTGTAGCCTCTTTTGTATCTTCCTTTCTTCTACCTTTCTCAACTCTTTTTCCCTTTTTCCTTATTTCTTCTACCTCCTCGTCCCAGACCCACTCCTCCCCATTTATCCATAGTCTGTCTCGCCCTATCCATACCATGCATCCCTTTTTCCTCTCTATCCATGCTCTCTGTTCTATTTGCCATCTCCTTTTCCTCTCCCTCCAAGTCAAATCCTCTTCAATTCTCTCCCTTCTTCCTTTCAATAATTTTTTGTTCTCCATAATTTTCTTTTTCTCCTCCTCACTCCCTACTTTTACTACAAACATTCCCTCTTTTCCTGCCTTCGTCATTCCTAATCTCTTAACTCCTTCTACCCTTACCCGAATTCCAATATCTCTCAGCAGATTTTTGATTTCAATTTCCCCTGTTTCACTCTCTATTTTCAATCCCTTGACTACTATGTTATTTTTTCTCTTCGCCCTTTCTTTCCCTTCCAACCTTCTTTCAATCTCACTCAGTCTCTTCTTCAATATTTCATTCTCATTTTGCACGTTATCACTCCCTTCTACTTTTTCCGCACTTTCTCTTTCCTTCCCCATATGCTCATTCCTGACTTCTAATTTGCTTACCCGTTCTTCCAGTTGTTTTATCTCCCTATTTGTCTGTTCGTCAATCTCTCTCTGTCTATTCTCTATGGCCTCTAATTTACCCCATACCTTGACTTTCTCCTCTTTCCAGAGTTTATCCCACTCTTCCCACTTTTCTCTTACTTTTCTCACTTCCCCCCTAACTTCTTTCCCCTGCCTATTCATATCTTCCAGACTCTTCCTAGTTTCTTCTCTAAATCCTTTTATGAGGGCTTCCAGCTTCTCAAACATCCCCCCATCCCGTCTATCTCTGTCTGGTGTTTTTCGTTTGATCTTAACTTTTTTGTTATCCTTATCCATTTCAGAATCATCTTCCCCTTCCTCTCTTTTTCTCTTATCTTCTCCTTCACTGCTAGTCGCGCTCACCTTTTTTTGCCATTCGTCCAGACTCCTATTAGAGCCTGCGCTACCTAGCCTGTTGAGGCGCTGTAAATTCGACGGTCTCCCTCGTTTCTGGCTCGTGCCTGATCCCCTTCTCTCTGTCGATCCGCCCCTGGCCGGTGTCTCGAACGCCTCCTCCTCGCTACTGTCATATTCTCCCTTCTCCCCAGTAACCGCGCTCACAACCTCGTCCGCTCTTGCTTCATCTCCCTGCCCTCTGTCGCCCGTTTGTGGACTTCGTATGGTCGCCATTCCTACCTTACCAAAGAGTCCTCGATGTTTCCCGCTCTTAGCTTGCCTACCTTTTTCCCCCCTGCCCGACGACCACTTTCTACACCTAACCTCAAAACAAAATTTGCACGTTTCAACTTTCCTTTCTCACAACTTATTTTCACCCTTTACACACTTGCCTTCACTCACCCTTCTTCCTTTACACCTCCTCTCCACACTCACTGCCCTTTCTGCACCCACACACGCTGATTCCCTTCACCAAAGCCAAAAAACGCAACACTTGACACAGAAGAGTTCTCTCACGATCGGTACCCACCGGTTTTGCCCACTTTTCAATGAGAGCCAGTCAATAATCAATTCAAGTTATTAAACCTAATTTTTCGAACTATTTTTATTATTACTTTTGATAATTTAGAGTATTGACGTAATTTTGTCGCCCAAATAAATCTATTTACAATAATATTCTCTGAATAATGTTAGAAAGTTGAAGTTTTTTCTGAAATATTCAATTTTTTGTTCACTTTTCACATGGAGCCTGGTAAAAATTAATATAATTCAACGAAAATAATTATTTGAATAAATTATTATTGTTTATAACTATCTTCTCTCATGGCAATGCTAGATAGGTGCGACTTTTCCTGAAATTTTCCATTTTTTGTCAACTTGACACATAGAATGACGTAATAATAAAATCAAGTTAACAAACATAATTGTTTTATTATTATATATACATTATCTTTCAATAATGCTAGAAAATTGTGGTTGTTGCTGAAATATTCAACTTTTTGTATACTTTTAGTAAGAGCTAGATAAAAATTGATAAAATTTAACAAGAATAATTGTTGGAACGAGTTATCATTGTTCATGACTTATTATTGTTAATAATATTTTATCCTACAGTCATGCTAGATAGGCTTTTTCAAAAATTTTTCATTTTTTGTCAACTTTACACATAAATTAAGGTAAAAATGAATTCAATTTGACAAACATAATTGTTTAAACAATCGATTATTATTTTTATAATAACATTATCTTAGGATAATGCTAGAAAGTTGCAGTTTTTTCTGGAATATTCAATTTTTCGTACACTTTTCAGTTAGAGTGAGATGAAAATTAATGGAATTTAACAAACATAATTGTTTGAACAAATTTTTATTGTTTATAACTTATTATGATTGATAATATCTTCTCTTGTAATCATGCTGGATACTTGCGGTTTCTTTAATTTTACACTTTTTGTCAAATTTTCACTTATTGAGATAATAACTAATGCAAATTAACAAACTCAATTTTTTTAACGATTCATTATTATTCTTGACTATCTTGTCTTGAATAATTCTTAATGAATAAAATAATTTTGTAAATGAATAATTTTGAATAATTTACTTTAATGTATCAGTAAAAAAATGTTCACTTATTGAGGTGATAATTAATGCAAGATAACAAATATAATTGTTTAAACAATTTATTATCATTTATAACTATCTTCTCTTAAATAATTATAAATGAAAGAAATTAAATTTTAAATGAATAATTTTGCATAGAATATTTTCATGTATCAGTAAAGTCTGCTTGTATTTGAAAATTTCATATGAAACATCAAAAAGTTTAGAACCATAACATTTGATAAATTTGAGGGTAGGTTTATTTTATGTGGGGGTAATTTGGTAGAGAACTGGAAGTTGGTATTCACAATGTATTTCCATGTTATAGAATAATTTTTGATTTCATCTAAGATTGATAAAAACTATGAAAACTTCGAATTATATTATGCACCATTATTTCTTTAACCTCGAGGAGATTCCAGAGCGCAGAAAAGTCTTAAATCTCCTATATAATGCACTGTTTTATATTATCAATTTGTTGCATTTGAGGTAGTTGTCATGCCAATATATCTGGAACAAAAAAGTTTCCCATGATTTTAAGAATTGAAATGATATTATCAGTCATGTCATATGAAATAAAAAACGTTATTTTGTATGAAAAACGTTTGGAACTTACAAAAAATAATTATTCCGACAATTGTTTTTGTAATTAAATATTGTCTTATTGTCTCTCCTTATTACCAATTTTTTCAAATTGATTGAATTTTAATGAATCATAGCTCATTTCTCGGGAAAACATTTTCTACTATTTTACTGCTTTCGATTTAAAAAAAGTCAATGATTTTCTAATATAATTATATTTGTTTGGAAAATGTTTTATTGACAAAAATATTTTAACGATTTCAGCCATAGAAAAATTTACTTTTAAAATTGTAAACACTGTAGGTGTAGAGAAAGTTTTCCGCGAAAGAATAGCCATCAATTAATAACATTCAAACATTTTCCAAAAATTAGTAAGAAGCGGAAGTAAGAAAAAAAACAATTGCAAAAAACATTGTTAAAATAAATAATGTTGGCATGATCACTACCTTAAAAGTGGTATATAAAAATTCAGAATTATAATTTATCATCTTGTCAGGTATTAATGACAATAGTTATGGGTTATATACATGAAGATGTATATTTATTTTATGAAGGGGTGAGGGTAGTAATTTCATCTAAGTTCTTTACAACATTCTTACATCTTGTAGCATATTTTTTCTGTGATGTCAGGTCATAAAAAATATAAGGAAATAAACTAAATTTTCTTTAAGTCTCAGGGGTAAATTTTCCATATAAGGACTGTTTACCGCTTGAATTTTTTTTATTATATATTTAAGTACCTTCTAATCTGGATCAGGTGTGCATTTAGATCGTGAAACCACTGCAAAAATCTTATGCGTTAAAAGGTTATAAGGGTGAAGTAGAAGGATATAGTAAGGGTGAAAAATATTCTTTATAGTGAATATTATAAAAAATCCTAGGTATGATAATTTTTTCTTCAATCCAAAATTATTATAACTATTAAGATTAATTATAGAAAGATTTTCGATTCCTGGGGTTGATTTTTTAAAAAGGTATATTGAGAGAAGAAAAGGCTTAGTTTATACAGTGCTCATTTCTTCCCTGATAATTTTTTTCCAAATTCAGAATTTAAAACTCTTTTTTGGACATTTTTATTGAATTTTATTCTTTAAGGGTGGGTTAGGTGATCAAAAAGTAATTATGTCTTCACCTTCAGATCATCTTCGTTCATGAAATTTTTTTTTTTTTCGCAATGGTATAAAATGGTTTTAAAACTCGACTTAGAGGATTTACTGTTTCAGGGTATGATTTATGATAAGAATGGTTTAAAGGGAAAAAGGGTTTGGAATATTCCAATTGATTTACATTGTAGTTCTGAGAAGTACAAAATATATGGATTGGAATGCGTTTTTTACTTTTGGGGGTAGTTTTCTAATTCAAATGTTGGTAGAACAAAATAGTATTCGAATATTTTCTAGAGTGCATTTTTATCTCCTAATGATTTTTTTCTTCTAATTGATTATTATACCAAAACTATGAAATGGTAAGAATTCAAAAAATGATGTTTTACATGTTTCGGGAATGATTTTTTCCTCATTTAAGGGTTTATTAAGGTTTATCTCGAGTTCGCCTCCGTTATTTTACTTTTATTTTTTTTAAAGATTTCTCTATGTTTCCATCAGCTCATGCTCTGCCTTTATTCCGTTTTCGTGTACTCTTCTCACTAATTCTCTTTACCAACCGTTCCTATTCAAGTATCTTTCTCTGTCTCCTATCCCCTTTTCTCCTCCTATTCCCAATTCATCCAACTCTAAGCAAGCTTTAACTCAAGGGCCAATTATTATTATTATTATACCATTAAGCCATTTCCCTTTCGGGGTAGGCGTGACTTGCTCGGTTGGAAAGTAGTGGGATAGGTATATAGGTGTAAAGTAGGTCGTTATAAGGTAGATAGGTATATAGGTATATGTATTATGGTATAGATATTTTAGATTGATCTGGAGTTTTCGTGCTATTTATTCAAATAACACGTTCACTCCGCAACACTGCTCCGACCCAGGTTGCTGATCAATCTCTCTAGCGATCACCCCAAGTGAGGAGCCTCACAAAATTGTTATGTATGGTTCCCCACTTGGGCCCATTAGTATCCAAGGTCTTTGTTTCAGGCATCATTCACTCTATTGTCACTCTGTTTATAAACTATTTGTCGCCACACATCCCCTTGCTAATCGACGACCTTATTATCATATTGTCTCTTCTTGTACTCTTTGTACAACCCTAGTGAAAATACTCATAGAGACGTTGCACAGTATGAAAAAAGGACCTTCTGAACAAAAATCGCCCGACAGTGCAATTCATAACGGATTTTGATTTTTTTAAAGAAATGGCCGTACGTCTTCCAGGTATAAGTCTTCGTCAGCGAAATTCATTTCTATGATTTTTTTTGCCGTTTGCACCTTAGCTTGTAATAAGCTCTTTGATCTCTTCATGCAACGAATTACTTGAACGAAAATGAACGAAAACCAACTGTCACGAACGAAATAAACCCAACCTCCCTTCTAGAAAAAAATGATTGGACCCGATTGAGACCGATTAACAGGTGAATCGTTTTGAATTGGTATTAATAGGGACAAAATTTTGTTCATCGTTCTCAATCGTTTTCAATCGGGACAAGCGTTTGAATCGTTCTCAATCGGGTAGAGATTGAGAGACGTCAATAGAGACGTCGATCGGAAACCTAACCCTAAAGACCGACTAAAAACGCGTGCAGTTGACAATATAATTTGGTGTTTTTTGAACCTGGATTCAGTGATCTTTTGAATTTTTTGAGTCTTTCACGTGGAGGGTCTTCGGATTTGTTCAGGTAAAAGTGTTGGTGGTCTTAGGGGTTTTTTGAATATTATAATGGGGTTGGAAATATAGTTCGAAGTTTTCTGAAGGTAACTTGTGTGATTATTTAAAATTTTGAAATTTGTTGAGTGTTTTACGTGGATACTCTTAGGATTTATTAAGGCAAAAGTGGAAGGGGTGGTCTTAGGGGGTTGTTGAATATTATCATAGGGTTGAGAATATAACTTGTAGTTTTCTGAAGTTGACTGGGGTAATTATTAAATTTTTTTTAATTATTTGAGTGTTTTACGTAGAGGCTTTTGGGATTTGCTAAGGTAAAAGTAGTAGTGGTGGTCTTAGGGGATTGTTGAATATTATCATGGGGTTGGAAATATAATTTTTGGTTTTCTGAAGATGAATTGGATGATTATTTCAA
>CAKNXH010057360.1:1517-20064 GCA_932178445.1 Andricus quercusramuli
AATTTTCAGTTTAAAAAATTCATTTTATAACAACAAAAAATCAATTTTCAACAAAATAGTTACATTTTCAATCAAAATGATGAATTTTCAACCAAAATGATGAATTTTCAACTAAAATGATGAATATTCAACTGGAATAGTTGAATTTTGAACCAAAAAGATGAGTTTTTAGTAGAAACAAAGGATTTTCGATAAAATAGGTAAATTTTCAATCTTTGGTAAATTTCAATCTTCAAACAAAAAAATGAATTTTTATCAAAGGAGTTTAATTTTCAACCAAGTAGTTGACTTTTCAACCAAAATCATTCATTTTCAAATAAAAAAGATAAATATTCAACCAAATAGCTAAATTGGAATAGTTAAATTTTGAACCAAAGACTTGAATTAGATAAAAAATTCAACAAAATTGTTTAATTTTCAACCAAATAGTTTAACTTTTAACCTGCAAAGATGAATTCTTAAGCAAAACGACGAATTTTCAACGAAGAAATTAATTTTCTACCAAAAAATGACAAATTTTCAACAAAATAAACCAATTTACAAACATATAATAACATAGATTTTCAACCGAATAGTTGAATTTTCTACTAAAGACGATAAATTTCCATCTAAAAATGGATTGGTTGAATTTTCAGTTAAAAAAATTAATTTTCGTAGAAAAAAAGGATTTTCAACAAAATAGATAAGTCTTCAACCAATATAATAAATTAAAAAAAAAATAGTTTACTTTTCAATCAAGTAGTTGAATTTTCAATTAGGAAGATTTTTAATTTCCACCAAAAAAGATAAATTTACTGAAAAAATATGAATTTTCAACCAAAACTAGAATAGTTAAATTTTCAGCTGAAAAAGAAATAATTTTAATGAAAAAAGAAATCATTTTTGACAGAATAGTTCAATTTTTAACAAATAAAATGAGTTTTTAACTAAGCAGTTCTACGTTCAACCAAAATGTTGAATTTTAGTTCAACAAATTAATTTTCATACAAAAATAAAGTTTTTTCAACAAAATAATTCAATTTTCAGCTAATAAGATGATTTTTTATTAAAATTTTTTTTTATTCCAACCAAGTAATTGAATTTTTAATAAAGAGAATAAATTTTCTAATAAAAAAGATATGTCTTTACAACAAACACAAATTTTCAATAAAATAGTTAAATTTTTAACCAAATAGTTTAACTTTTAGCCTACAAATATGAACTTTTAACCAAAACGACGAATTTTCAACAAAGAAAATTGATTTTATACCAAAAAAGACAAATTTTCAACAAAATAAACCAATCTACAGACGAATAATTTAATTTTTAACTAAAAATGATTAATTTTCAGTAAAATAGATTTGAACTAAGACAGGAAAAAATGTAAAAGTTGTTGAACATTCAAGCCAAAAGACAGCATTTTCAACCAGAAAATATTAATTTTCAACAAAAAAGTTCATTTTTAACCAAAAAATTGCAGTTTTAATCAGAAGTGAGAAAATTTCCACCAACAGGATTAGTTTTCTACCAATAAAGACCAATTTTTGACTTTAAAAAAAGATTAAATTTGAGCAAAAAAATGGAAGTTACATTTCTAGGTTAACAAATTAATTTTAAATGAAAAAAGAATTTTCAGCAAAATATTTGAATTTTCAATCAAAAACCGTGAGAAAAAAAACTGTCTCTTGTTAAAAAGGTAATCTTTTTTCGTTCAGCAGAGAAAAAGTTTTAAAAACTATCTTTTCTTTAAAAGAACAAAAATTCCAGAATCACGAGCAAAATTCAAGGACTTTTCCAGGTTTTCAAGGATCTCCGGGACACTAGACACCCTGGAATATCAGATTCGCTTCAATCAATCAGTTGTTAACTCGATCAGAAAGAATAAAAACGAAAATAAAAAGTGATTTGATTCATCACTTGCGAGAAACGCCGATCCGCGTGCCACCTAGCGTTTGGCGCCAAAACGTTAGAAATTCAAAATATTGAAATAAAATTTTCTTTCATTTTAATGAAGAAAATGATGTTCAATGACATAAAGGAGTACTGTAAATAGCCTGGAGTTTAAAATTGATCGTATGGAGATTACAATCAAGAATAAATCGGCGTTCATCTCATCAGGACTTTTCCAGGTTTTCAAGGATCTCCAGGACACTAGACACCCTGGAATATCAGATTCGCTTCAATCAATCAGTTGTTAACTCGTTCAGAAAGAATAAAAACGGAAATAAAAAGTGATTTGATTCATCACTTGCGAGAAACGCCGATCCGCGAGCCACCTAGCGTTTGGCGCCAAAACGTTAGGAATTCAAAATATTGAAATAAAATTTTCTTTCATTTTAATGAAGAAAATTATGTTTAATGACATAAAGGACTAATGTAAATAGCCTGGAGTTTAAAATTGATCATAAGGAGATTACAATCAAGAATAAATCGGCGTTCATCTCATCAGGACTTTTCCAGGTTTTCAAGGATTTCCAGGACACTAGACACCCTGATTAAATACAAAAAATATCCCTTTTATCAAAATATTTTCCAATTTCTCGATTCCTTACCGCATTCGCATCACCATTAGGCTTTTCTCCATCTTGCAGCACCCTCTGTCTCAACGCCAATCTATCCAAACTGGCCAATCTGTAACTTCCACCAACATCCCTGTCTCTGGTCAATCTATCCGTCGCTGTTCCATTCGATCCAGCATTAAAACTCGACGTATATTTTGGAAGTGTGGGTGGAGGTCCTTGTCTCACTTTGTCTCGATTTAACATAGAATTACTACTGTACAAAAAGGACGAATTATTCGAACTCGTTCGTCCTGCTGTCGTTGAAATCGCCGGCATTGTCGCAGTTGTCGAAATACTCGACAGTGGATTTTTGATTCCATTGCTCTGAGGAGCAACTCCATTTTGATTTTGATTTTCCGCCGACATTTTGTCTCTTTAATTATTTTTTTTTTCGCTTTTTGAAAAATTAGTTTCTTAGTCAATTTCACTCAAACACTTGAACTATCAATTGTCATTAGTAGAACTAAGCACTGCACTGGATTGAAGAATTCTTCTTGGGTTTCGGTTCTTCCAACTGGATTGTTGACACTGTTGTAATTTTAATCATTTTAATTTGGTAAGTTTTGTAAATAGGGAAGGATTTCAATTTGGAAGGCTGATTTGAAAGAATTAGTTTCTAATCCAGTTAGGGCTTCGAATTTGAAAACGAACCAAATTACAAACATTTTAAATTTATTGTCCCACAGATTTTTTGCTTTCCCAATCATTCAGAGGGTGGCCTAATTTTTCATTTTCCCTGGCATATTATTTTTTTCTAACCTTGCAACATTTTTAATATAGAATATTTTATAAATGGAATATTGATTTCTAACCCAAAAAGCTAAAAAAAATTGTAAGTGAATTGAAAACAATTGAGAATTAATTTAAAGGAATTCAAAAGGATTTGATGAAATGTTTAAGAATTCAGGGTGAATTCCAAATGAATTTCAAAAAATATTTGAAAACTTCTTCAAATTTTTGAAACCCTACAAAATCTCTCACTTTTTTTTTTGAATAAATTCTTTGACATCCATTAAAATATTAAAAATAATTTCGCGTGATACTATAAAATCTGATATTTTCTAAATTCTGAAAATTTGTGACATACCGTCAAAAGCTTCTAAAGTCCCTTAAATTCCTTAAAATTTGATAAAATTCTTTGGAATATCTTCCAAAAATTCTAGGAAATTCTTTATAAAAACATGGAAATTTGTTTAAATCTCTTTAAAATTCCTTGGAACCTTTGAAAATACCCTAAAATATTTGAAACCCTTTGAATCCCCTCAAATGATTAAAACCAATTAAAAAATCTTTGAAATGTTTTAAAATTCTCTAAAAAAATTGTTATCCTTTGACATCTCTTGTACCTTTTTAAACCTCACGAAAATGTTTGGAAATTTTTTTAAATACCCTAAAATGTTTGAAATTTTTTTTAAATACCCTGAAACATTAAAAATTTTTTGAAATCCTAATTAAAATACTGAAATAAATTGAAAATGCCTTAAAATCTTTTAAAATTCATTAAAACATTTCAAAATCCTTTAAAGTCTTTTGAAATTCCTTGAAATTCTTTAAAGCTCTTGAAAACTACTTCAAATTTTTAAAAATGCCCTAAAATCTTTGAAATCCTTTGCAATCACTTCAAATTAATGAAATCTATTAAAAATACCCTAAAACCTTTCAAATTACGTAAAAGTTTTGAAATCCCGTCAAATTTTTAAAAGCTTTTGAAAACAACTTGGAATTTTTTTACCCTAAAACTTTCTAGAGATCCTGAAAAATCGTTCCAATATATTTCGAAATTCTATAAAACCCCATGAAGTTTTTTAAATAAATAAAATTCATTCAAATCCTTAAAAATTCCTTTAAAAAATTTTTAACTTCTTGAAAATGACTTGGAATATTTCGAAATACCCTGAACTATCTCAAATCCTTTGAAATCTTTCGAAATTCCTTCGAACTTTTTCAATCTCTTGAAATTTCCTTGGAAGTTTTCGAAAATACCCTAAAATCTTTTGAAATCACTTTAAATTTTTGAAATCTATTGACAATGATCCCGAATATTCAAAAATATTTGAAACTTTTTCGAATCCTTTCAAACACCTTAAAACTATTTAAAGCTCTTGAAAATTTCTAGGATCTTTTAAAAATACCCTAAAATAGTTAAAATCCTTTTGAATACGTTGCAATTATTGAAATTTATTCAAAATTCCGGAGATTTTTTTAAAATTCTCTAAAATCATTTCATATCCCTTCAAATGATTGAAATCTACTGAAAATAATCCGGAATATTCTAAAATATTTAAAATCCTTTGAAACTTTTTTAAACTTTTCAAAATGCCTTGGAATTTTGTTAAAAAACCTTAAAATCTTTTAAATCCCTTGGAATCTCTTCAAATGATTGAAATCTATTAGAAATTCCTTGCAAATTTTAAAAATTCTTTTTAAAAAATGTAATCCTTTGACATATTTTGTACCTTTTTAAAGTTCGCGAAAATGCCTTGGAATAAAAAAAAAAAAAATTAAGCTTTAAAATCTCTTGAAATCTCTTCAAATTATTGAAATCTATTAAAATTTCTTTGAAATATTTTAAAATGCCCCAAAATATTTCAAATCCTTTGGAATGTTTTAAAGCTCTTGAAAATGGCTTGGAATTTTTAAAAATACCATAAAATCTTTTAAATCCTTTGGATTCCCTTCAAATTATTGAAATCTATTAAAAATGTCTTGAAATCTTTTAAAACACCCTAAAATATTTAAAAAAAAAATTTTAATGTATTGAAAATAATTTTAAAATATGAGAAAAACTTAATTGAAGACAGTAACTTTGAAATAAGTTTAGAAATATTCAAGGGAATTCAAAAGGATTCGATGGAATGCCTAAGAATTCAAGATAAGGTTAAAAGCCTTCAGGATCAATTACATAAAAAACTTTTGAAAAATCAAAAAAATCCACTGAATTAAGTAAATCTGAATAAATTTAGAAGAATTCAAGTGGATTAAAAAATATCAAGAGAATTCCAAGGAATTTAAAAGACTTAAGAGTAAATTATTCAGAATTCAGGGTGAATAAAAAAAAAATTTAATGTCTTGAAATCTTGGAAAAAGAATTCAAATGAATTGGAAATAATTTTAAAAAAAGAAAAAATTCTATTAATTTCAATCAAATTTGAGTGAATTTAGAGGAATTTAAGGAAAATGTGAAGAATTCGTCGAAATCCATTTAAAAAATCAAGCTGGATTTAAAAGCAATCAAGTGAATTGAAAACAATTCAAAAATATGAAAAAATTCATTGAATTGAGTAAGTTTGAAATGAGTTTAGAAAAATTAAACAGAATTCGAAAGAATTTGATGGAATGCCTTCCAATTTGAGATGAGTTTGAAAGACTTCAAGATGAATTAAACAAAAACTTTTTTAAAAATTCATTGAATTGAGTCGAATTTTGAGTGTATTTAGAAAATTTCAAAAGAATTCAGGATAAATTAACACGAATTCAGGGCGATTACCAAATTGCAAAAAATATTTGAAAAGCTTTTCGAATCTTTGAAAATAATTTCTTACCAAAAATTGACTAATGGCTACAAAACAATTAAAATGAATTGGTTGAAATTAAAAAAAAATCCCTTAAAATGTATCAAACCCTTGGAAATTCCTTGCAATTGTTTAAATCTCTTTAAAATGCCTTAGAATCTTATAAAATACCCTAAAATATTTCAAAGTCTTTGAAATCCCTTCGAACTATTGAAATAAATATTTTTAAAAATTGGGAATCTTTTAAAATGTCCTAAAATATTTCGAATCCTTTAAAATCCCTTGAAATTTTTAAAAACTCTTGAAATCTATCAAAAATTTCTCATAAATGATTTTTGCCATTTTTTTTAAATCCCTGACTTTTCCGGTCACCCTGCACCTATTATATTTGATTCTGCTCTACATTTTATTGTTTTTCTTAGTAATTAATTCAATTTCTATTGATTTGAATAACCTACATTTAAAAATTCAACACTGAATGGAATCTCAGAAAACGAATAATTTTTTTCTGGATAAACTCATTATAAATTATACGGAGAATGAACTTTCGATAAATGTGGGTATTCATTGAGAGACTCTTTCCGGGAATACTATCAATGCTTTCTTGCACGCTGAATGTCATAGATCAAAATTAATTGCAGTTGTAACCGAGGAGAATATCGTTGCACTCTCGTTGCGCAAAACGAGAAGACTTTAAAAAATAAAAAATAAAATAAAATAAAGATAAAAGCAAAGACCGCTCCATTTCCATGCAAATTGTTACAAAATTAATACCCTGGAACGCAGAGTAACTTTTTGCTACCAATCGTAAAATCACCTTTTATGGGTATTCTTGATTTATATACTTTCAAACTTTTTAAAGGAGACATAACAAATTTTTTTAATTGACAAAATAATAGAGAATATTTCCGACTTGAGTTAAGGGAGTAGCAATATTTTGTTTTTAACAATTTTGAATTTATTTTCAAGGCTTGGATGCACTTCTGAGATAAAAAATGTTCTTTTTAGCATCAAATCTGAAGGATTTCTGGGTTTTTCAAACAAATCTAAACCTTACGCTGATAAAGATAGAGAAAAACTTTGAAAATTAATTCCTACTTTAACAATCCCAATAAAATTATTAACTTTCCGGCAATTAAGATAAATTTTGAAGTGTTTATAAATCTCAAGAATTTCTACACACTTTGAATTATTTAAAAATAAATTAGCTTCCAATTTTACGGACGCTCTTATCTTAATTATTCTTTAATGAAAGGATCCCACGTCTAAAATATTTCTTTCTAAAATTTTCAATTCATCGACTTGAGTTGCCTGAATAGCTAATTTAAAGTTGTTTTTTCTTCAATTTGGAATAATTTCTAGGATCTAGCTTTTTTTTGTAAATTTAATTTAATTTCAACTTCACTCTTTTCCAAATTTAAAATTTTCTATTCGAATTATTATTTTAGATAATAAACTCTAGAATAGTTTTTCGAAAAACTCAAATTTCAAATTTTTGTTATTCAATTTCGACCGTTTTCAAAACATTAATCATTAACATTAAACATTAATCCGAAATTATTCAATCTTTTATTTAGAGATTATTCAATTTCAAACCATTTCAAATTTAAATGTATCAATTTTGAACTCTTTAAACATAAAATTTATAAAGTATTAAATTAAAATGTGAAACTTAACAATCTTGAAATATATTTTAATATAAAATTATCACACAATTAATTAAAAATGATTAAATTTCAAATACATCCAAACTTTTAAATAAAAATTATTTAATTGCAAACAATTTCGTGTGAAATTATTCAATTTTTAATACTTTAAACTTAAAATTAATCAATTATTAAAAATGAGACTGTACAATCGAAATGGTTCATTTTCTAATAATAATTGAATTTTTTTCAACTATTGAGGCTTGCAATTTAAAATAAAATGTTATAATTCTGAACGATTCACACAATTGTACAGGACAATTAAAAAATCTCCGAAAATAAAATTTCCGAAAAAGAAAATATTCGAAATAGAAAATTCCTGAAATAATAAAATTGCCGAAATATAGAAATCCTGAATTGGAAAATGCCCGAATAACAAAATTCCCGAACAGTTTACAATATTTCCGAATTGCAAAATTCCTCAATAATAAAATTCGTGATAGTTTATAATATTATCGAATTTGAAAATTCCCGAAATATAAAATATCCGAATCGTTTTGAGTATAAATATTATTTATTCATTAAAAATACAATAATAAAAAATTACTATCAAAGACATTTTTTTTATTATTGTTCGAATTTAAAATAACAATAATTGAAGAAAAAAATTCTGCATGAAAATTTGTGTTTCAAGATGTCGAAGAAAACTTAGGGAGAAATTTTTTGTTCGTTTGAGGCGCACATATTTTTAAAGGAAGATAATAAAAAATGCAACTCTCTATTTAACAAAAATTTTTATCCAGAAATATATATTTTTCAATTATTGTTATTTTAAATGCAAATTTTTCTTTCAACTTCTGACATTTAAAAAAACTTTCTTTGATAAAAATATTTCATTATTTTACTTTTAATAAATAAATATTGATAAAAAAAGAATTGTTTTAATGGTTCAAATTCGGGAATTTTGTTTTTCGGAATTTTTCAGTCGTCCCAATTGCACATTTTTCAATTTCAAGCTCAATTTAATAATTGTCTGATTTTTAAAACATGAATAAAAATTATTGACGAATAAAAAAATCTTGGAAAATAAGAACCATGTATATTAAATAAAAAAAATTTTACAATTGTTTTTAATTTTGTAACTATCAAATTTTATTGCTCCCAAAGGATGTCTATCAATACGGGTTTTTCTAATATAGGATTGCTTTCGAATTTCGATAAAAAAAACTTTCCATTCTGCAGATTTTTTGTATTGTTTTTTGAATTTCCTCCAATTCAGATATTTAAAAATAATAAAAAAGGGACTCTATTTGGGATGTATATTTGTTTCCCAAGAAAACTCTATACAAAGTTAACTAGGGTTCAAATTTATGAAGACTCTGTGGCTTAAGCCTTAAGGTCTACAGTAGATTTTTTATCATTATCAAAGACCAAATCTGACGCTAAACCGGATTAGGCTTTCGAACTCAGGTAAAATAGTGCGATTGTAGTAGACACGTAGACCTTGGTAGAAACCCTAACCTTCTCTAGTCTGGGTCACAAGAAAAAGAAACTTCCAAGCCGATTTTCGTTGCCTCTTGAATAAAACGCCTCAGGGCAAAAACGAAACTCAATAAAAGAAGGTGATAAAACGCCATGAAACGGCACTTTATTAACATCAAAATCATATTACTGATGATACAATTTCAAATAAAAAACATTTTCAATGAAAAAATGGTAAAACTTAAAAAAAAAACATTTAAAAAAATGGTTCAATTTTAATAATTTATGGCTTATTTATCAATCAGGGCTCGAAACTGCTCAAGCTTCAATAAATAGTAAAATAGTAACGATACGTCTCTCAAAAAAGTAACCCAAAAGTAACAGGAATTATTCTAATTTCAAAGAAAAAATAAAACATAAAATAATTAATTGATCTAAAAGTTAAAATTAATATAATTAATATAATAATAAACTTATAAATATATAATTTTATAAAATTTATTTTAATTAAAGATATTAATATTAATCCTATAATTCAAATAGTTAATAAAATTGAATAAAATGAATAATAATCTATAAATAGTATGAAATAAATTTGTAATGAAAAAAATAAAATATTATATAATCAAAATATTTAAAAAATAAATAAATTTTATTAATATAATATTAATAAATGTAGCAAAAAAGTAACCAAAAAGAAAATTTTTTTACGAAAAAAGACGAAGTTTCCACCAAAATTATGAATCTTCAATAAAAAAATGTATGCTTAAGAAAGTAGTTCAACTTTTACCAAAATAGTTGATTTTTCTGACTAAAAAAATTAATTGTTAACGAAAAATGTAATAGTTGATACAACAACCAAAAAAAGATTTTAATTCAATATAAACAACAGTAGAATTGATTTTAAAAAGACGATTTTTCAACAAAATTTTTGACTTTTTGAGCCAAAAAGACCAGTTTTCAAAACAGTTGAATTTTCAACCAGTAAATGTGGATTTCACTTTAAACTTAAATAATTCAATTTCAAGTTGAAAATTAATTTTTACCCAAACAGATGAATTTTCAACTACAACTATAAAATTTTCAATTGAAATAAGTGAAATTTTCAGTTAAAAAATTTACTTTCAAACAACAAAAAAACTAACTTTCTAAAAAATAGTTGCATTTTCAAACAAAGTGATGAATTTTCAAATAAAATTGTGAATATTTAACTGAAATAGTTGAATTTTAAATCAGAAAGATGAATTTTCAACCACGAACACTAATTTCTACCAAAAAAGACGAATTTTCAACTAAAAAAGATAATTTTGCAACCAAAAATTGAATAATTAAATTTTTAGTCAAAAAATGAATGCTAAACCAAAGATTGAATTTTTAACTGAAATTATGGAATATTCGATTGAAATAATAGTTACATTTTCAGCTAAAAAAAAAAAAATTTCCACCGAAAAACTTCCAAAGAAAAAACAAGTTTTCAATGAAACAGCTCATTTTTCAACCAAAGAAAGTAATTTTTAATTAGAACAACGAATTTTCAACAAAAATTATGAATCCTTCAACTAAAAAATGAATTTTTTAAGTTTAAGTTTCAACCAAGTAGTTGAATTTTCGACAAAATCATTTTCTGCGAAAAAAATACGAATTTTCAAGAAAGGATATTAATTTTGAACCAAATACTTGAATTTTTAAATAAAAAATAAATAAATTTTCAATAAAAAATGGAATAGTTAAATTTTCAGTTTAAAAAATTCATTTTACAACAAAAAATTAATTAAAAAAAAGTTACACTTTCCAACAAAGTCGAATTTTCCAATAAAATTGTGAATATTTAACCGCAATAGTTGAATTTTAAATCAGAAAGACGAATTTTTAGATGAAATGATGAATCTTCGACTAGAATAATTGAATTTTAGACCAAAAAGATATATTTTCAACCACAAAGACTAATTTCTACCAAAAAAGACGAATTTTCAACTAAAAAAGATAATTTTTCAACTTTTCAATTTTTCAAATCTTCGACTGGAATAATAGTTACATTTTCAGTTAAAAAACAAAAAATTTCAACCGAAAACCATCCAAAGAAAAAACAAGTTTTCAATGACAGCTCATTTTTCAACCAAAGAAAGTAATTTTTAATTAAAACGACGAATTTTCAACAACAAAAATTGTAACCAAAGAATTTAACTTTCAACCAAGTAATTTTATTTCCAACCTGTAATATGAATTTTCGACTAAAATTATAAATATCTAACTGGAATACTTAAATTTTTAACCAAAAAGAATAATAATAATAAAATAAGGTTTAATTGAAATTGTCCTTGAATTTTGAATATCAAATTACTAGAGTCGGAAATTTTTTAATTAAAAAGGTGTATGTGATAAGTTTTTTATTTGAAATTATTTAATTTTGAACATTTTAAAATTGAAATTAATCATCAAAGGATTAATATAAAATTTGCAATAAAATTGTAAAATCTTGAAGGATCCAATTCGGAATTATTTAATTTCAATTGCTATCAGTTTAATACTTTGTAATTTTGAATATAAGACCGAAAATTATTTAATTTCGATCGTTTACAACTTAAAATTTATTGCTAATCAATAATTAAGCCCTTCAAATTGAAATTTTACAATTTAGAAAATGTTTAAATTCAAATTGACCTAGAATATTCAATATTTTTCTGAAAGACCAGCATTGATTAATTATTAAGGATTTCAGATTGACATTTAACAACTTCAAAAATAATTTAATTAAAATTGTCTTTTAATTTTGAATATCGAATTATTTGATTTTGAAATTTGAAGTAAAATGGTAAAATCTTGAAAGACTCAATTCAAAATAATTTCACTCCAGAATTACATTTTTTAATTATACAATTTTGAACGTTAGAATTATTTAAATAAGTAGGAGTTTAATTGTAAATTATACAAATTTGGAAAATTGTCATTTGTAATTAACCAATTTTGGACGATTAAAGATAATTAAATAAATTTTGCAATAATTTATTCAGTGTTTTCAATTCAAAGTTTTTCCATTTCAAGGGCTTTAAATTTTGAACTATTCCTTATTTAATAACCGTTAAAGTTTTAATTTTGAAAGAGGCCAATTTTTAATATTTAAATTTAAAATTATTTTGATTTTAAAAGTTTAGAAAGGATAAATTTTAAATTTAGTGCAATAAAAAATTTCAACTATTAATAGTTTCAATTTGCAATCATAAAAGATTGAGCGATTTTAATTTCAAATTGTAATCATTAACTTATGAATTTTTAAGTATATAATTATTTCAATTTATTAAGTTTAGATACGAAATTATTTTAACTATTAACATTTTCAAGTGACAATTATTTAACTAAAAAGGATTTTAATTGAAAGTTGTACAGTATTTCAGGATTTATATTTAAAACGACACAATGTTGAACGTTTAAAATAAAATTTGCTTAATTCAAGCGTCCTACCTAATTTCAAATTGTTAAATTTTCCAAATTTTAATCTGAAATTACTCGATATTTATAGTTGAAACTAAACACATTTGAACGTTACAATCTTTTATTCTTTCCTCAAAAATTCAAAGTTTTTTTACTTTAAAAGCTTTGAATTTCGAAAAATTCCATGAATTAAACATCCTTTTAGATTTTCAATTTCAAGTGGCTAATTTTCAATATTTAAATTTGGAAAGATTTTTGTTTAATAAAGGCTAAAAGTGGAAAAAGCGACTAGCAATCTTGAAATTAGTATCAAAAATAAATTTTCAAAATTTTAACGCTCCCAATCAAGCAATTAAAAAATAAAACTGAAAAATTAAAATTGTCAAATGGAGGCCTTTAAAATAGAAAATTTGTCTTTCTTCAAAATGAAACAATTTTATCATTGAACAATTTCAGATTAGAATCGCCCTCCATAAATACAAATATTTTTCGAAAACACTGCAATAGAAAACATTATCTATTCCTTATCTTTAAAGCAGTAAGCCAACTTTAAAAAATTCTTTCCAGTATTTGGAAAATAAACATAATCCAAGGACAACAAAGGTATATCAATCCATGTCAGAAATCTTGAAAAATTAATGTAAACATTGAAAAAGAAAATATTGCGATAAGCCAAGAGATGAAGAGGAAACAATGACTCGTGATTCACCGACTGAGGCTTGAAAATAGTCGATATAAATATAAAAGAAAATGAATTTCACTCGCAAAAGACCCCTTGAAAAATGGAAATTTATGGGTAACGCCCCAGGGGACTTCCGGGGTTGCACGTGTTTCAATTTTACATCCCAAGAGGGCCCACGAAAAAATATTGGCAAGGTAGGACAAATTCAGATGCTAAACTATTCTTTCGAGAGATCTTTTAAAATAATTTTTTATAAAAGCAGGGTTGCTACGAAATCCTAATCTCAAAAAAAATGAATTTTCAACAAACTAATTCAATTTCTACCAAAAGAGATAAATTTTTTTACAAAATAGATGAAGTTTCAACCAAGAAAATAGTCAAGCAAGTGGTCGAATTTTTAACTAAAAAAAATCGAATCAAACCCGAAAATAAAAGAGTTAAATTTAATTCCAAAATTAAATTTTAAAAAAAAAAATTAATTTTCAATAAAATAATTCAATCTTCACCCAATTTTTTTTTCAACCACGTAGTTGAATTCTCATTTAAAAAAGATTCAATTTTCGACACAACAGTTCAACTTTCGACTAAAGAAATTAATTTTCAAATAAAATGATGAATCTTTAAGTGGAATAGTTAAATTTAAAAAGAAAGTAATTTTCAATGAAAAAGAAAAACGAATTTTTAACTGAAATAATGAAACATTCAAATAAAAAAGATAAATTATCGACCAAAAATTTAAATAGTTTGCTTTGAGGTTGAAAAAATTAATTTTCAACAACAAAAAAAACAAATCTTTAACGAATTAGTTAAATGCTCAACTAAATATATTATTTTTCAACTAAAATGATGAATATTGAAGAACAAAAAAATTGTTTAACAAAGCCGTTCAACTTTTAAGCTGAAAATGTGAATTTTCAACAAAAAAGCTAATTTTTTAACCAAAACCTATTAATTTCCAAACAAAAATGTAATAGTTAAATTCTCAGTTAAAAAAAAGTAATTTTTAACATAAAAAAACGAATTTTCAACTAAAATATTAAATCTTAAACAGAAAATGATTTTTTTTAACAAAGTGGTTCAATTTTCAACTTGAAAAATTAATCTTCAATAGAACATGTAATAGAACTTTAAAATAAAAACGATAAATTCTCAACCAAAAATGGAAAAGTTTAATTTTAAGTTAAAAAAAAAATTAATTTTCACTAGTTAAATGTTCAACTAAATGTATTAATTTTCAACTTAAATTATGAATCTTGAACAAACAAAAAAAATTTAACAAAACAGTTGAACTTTTAAGCTGAAAATATGAATTCTCAACAAAAAAAGCTATTTTTTTAAACTAAAAACGATCAATTTACAAGCAAAAATTAAACGCTTAAATTTTCAGTTAAAAACATTGATTTTCACAACAAAAAAACGAATTTTTAACTAAAATATTAAATCTTCAACAAAGGATGATTTTTGTTAACAAAGTGATTCAATCTTCAACCAAGCAGTTCAATTTTCAACCTTTAAAAATGAATCTTCAGCAGAATATGCAATCGAAATTTCAAATAAAAACAAAAAATTTTCAACAAACTCGTTCAATTTTCAACTAAATATATTAATTTTCAACTAAAAGGATGCAGTTAAAACAACAACAAAATAATTCTTCAAGAAAACAGTTGAATTTTTAGCTAAAAACATGAATTTTCAACCCAAAAAAATTAATTTTTCAAGTAAAAACAATCAATTTCCAACGAAAAATGGAATGATTTAATTTCCAGTTAAAAAAAGTAATTTTTAAGAAAAACAAGAAAAAAAATTTCAAATGAATAGTTAAATCTTCAACCAATAAAATGAATTCTTAACAAATTTATTCAACTTTCGACCTAAAAAGATAACTTTAAAAAAAGTACTTGAATTTTCAAAAAAATAATTGAATTTTCAAATTAATAAAGACGATTTTTTCAAACAAATAATCGAGCTTTCAAACTAAAAAGGTAAATTTTCAATCAAAAATGGAATTTTCAATTTAAAAAAAAAAGCATTTTCAACAAACTTATTTATTTTATAACAAATTTATTAACAAAGCAGTTGAATTTTTGAGCCAGAAATACGAAGTTTATCAAAATAGTTCAATTATGAACCCAAAAATATGGATTTTCATACAAAAATACTTGAATTTTCAAAAAAATAATTGAATTTTGAACAAAATATTCCAATTTTTAACCAAATAGTTGAATTTTCAAACTAATAAAGACGATTTTTTCAAAGAAATAATCGAGCTTTCAAACTAAAAAGGTAAATTTTCAATCAAAAATGGAATTTTCAATATAAAAAAAAGGATTTTCAACAAACTTATTTATTTTATAACAAATTTATTAACAAAGCAGTTGAATTTTTGAGTCAGAAATTGGAATTTTATCAAAATAGTTCAATTATGAACCCAAAAATATGAATTTTCATCAAAAAATTCTTTTTAAAGTAAAAATATCAAGATTCTGAACCAATAAAATGAATTCTTAAGAAAATAATTCAACTTTCGACCAAAAAAGGTAACTTTAACAAAACAGTTGGATTTTCAACAAAATAGTCGAA
Source organism: Andricus quercusramuli (assembly GCA_932178445.1). NCBI lineage: Eukaryota > Metazoa > Arthropoda > Insecta > Hymenoptera > Cynipidae > Andricus > Andricus quercusramuli. Next base: position 17,389 of record CAKNXH010057360.1, read on the forward strand.
TTTTTAACCAAATAGTCAAATTTTGAACCTACAAAGACGAATTTTTCAACCAAATAATTCGAAATTTCAATCTAAAAAGATAAATTTTTAATAAAAAAGGAATCGGTAAATATTCCGATAAAAAAATTTATTTTCAATAACAAAAAAATGAATTTTGAACTAAAATTATGAATCCTTAACAAAAATAGTTTTTTTTTTAACAAAGCAGTTGAATTTTTTAGCCAAAAATACGAATTTTATCAAAACGGTTTAATTATGAACCCAAAAATATGAATTTTCATGAAAAAATTCTTCTTAAAGCAAAATTATCAAGATTCTGAACCAATAAAATGAATTCTTAAGAAAATAATTAAACTTTCTACCAAAAAAGGTAACTTTAACAAAACAGTTGAATCTTCAACAAAATAGTCGAATTTTTAACCAAATAATTCGAAATTTCAATCTAAAAAGATAAATTTTCAATCAAAAAGGAATCGTTAAATTTTCAGATGAAAAAATCTATTTTCAATAACAAAAAAAAAATGAATTTTCAACTAAAATTATGAATCCTTAACAAAAATAGTTTTTTTTTAAACAAATCAGTTGAATTTTTGAGCCAAAAATACAAATGTTATCAACCCGGTTTAATTATGAAATAAAAAATATGAATTTTCATGAAAGTAAAACTATCAAGATTCTGAACCAATAAAATTAATTCTTAAGAAAGTAATCCAACTTTCGACCAAAAAAGGAAACTAGCAAAATAGTTGAATTTTTAACAAAATAGTTAATTTTTTAACAAAATACTTGAATTTTTAACTAAAAGAGATAAGCTGTAAATCAAAAATATAACATTAAACTTTTCAATAAAAAATATTCAACTTTCAACCAAAAATGGTCATACAGAATTTGATAAACTACAATTTCAATTTATGGAAAATTCCTTTAACTGTAGCAACCCTTAAAAAGTTTTCTAAAAAATTAGTTTTTAAAGTTTTAAAAATATCAGTTTAAAACCACAATTATACGTAATTATACAATCAGATGGTCGATAAATTACCTCGGAAATTACGAACCAACTACAGTGTTGTGTAAGAAAAAACATTTAGATTGTAGAAAAAGCAGTTAAAAGTAGTCTTGAAATTGAAGGCCAACTTTTTGCGAGTACAAATAGGTCAATATTTTTAACATTAAGTACATTTTTGGAGTGTCCAATTTTTCAGAACCAAAATTGTAAATTAAGATAAATTGTGTTTTTCTAATAATCATTCAAAACATAATAACAATTTCTACAAAAAATAATAAATAAAATTGTTATTGCAATTTTTTGAATTAACTCGAATAAAATTAAAAACAAACTCACGAACCAGAAAAATACCCGATAAGAAGAGAAGAACAGAGAAAAATTCAGAACAGAAAACGAGCCGAAAATAAATTTCAATGCCCTTCCCCTGTGTGCTTCACAAGCTTGACATAACCTCAATTAAAGTCAGATTTAAATTGTTTACATGTGTCAAAATTACTGTAAAAGCATGAAATCTGAAAAACCCACAAAGGAATACCTTACCCACTTGATAAACATTCATTTCATTAAAATCGTACGACTGAAAAATAAACTAAAGTGATAAATAAATGTAAAAATTACTTTGCGCCACAATTATTACTCGTAAATCAATACTACAGATGTAAATGGAACAATCCAGCCTTTTTACTTAATAAGACCTTTCAAAAAATAGAAGAAAGGAATAGAAAATAGCTAACCGGCACGAAAAATAAAAAAATCTATTCCCTGCTTCTGCATATTTAAAACCGAATAAATCTCACTTTCACAAAGTCTTAATTTTTCACAACCAAACAATTTCTCCACCCCAAAAAACCCAACAATTTTCACCCCCACTCGCACAATTCTCGCAAAAAATTCGTTTCGAACGACTCTTTATTATTTTTTTTTGCTATTCCTCTCACCAAAATGCCTTTTTTTCACTCTTTTTTAGAAGGGGCGAAGGTGCGACTCGCGTCATCGAACCGGCCGAAAGAGCCGGCCTTAGGGATTACACTCAGCTTTTCTCCCATTGTTCACAGGGTTTCGCACAGCACAGGGAAAAGCACTCAATTCACAACGTGTAGAAAAACTCGGGGGGGTGGGATTATAATTCGATTTTCGTAATGAAGATTTTCAAGCGTCGGAGAGAATGGCGGGCTTTAAATGGACTTTTTTTCACACAGATACCACTATGCACGCACGCACGCACGCGACTGGGGGAGCAGAGCAAAGCAAAGACTGCAAAAATGAGCGCAGAGCGAGCTACGATGCGCCCTACGCCACCGACGCGAAATACATATCGCGAAGAGAGACGACAGAACACTCGGGCCGACCACGCCTGACGCAGCTGTCCGAGGTGGTGGGGCGCCCCCCACCACAATCTCTACTCCCACCATGCGGCGGAATACCCCCTCCAGAGGGCCAACCAGCCAGGACCGTGACAAGTAGTATTTTACCCCCGGGTTTTATTTTACAATGGAATTTAACTACTTTGTCGAAAATTCTTATTTTTTGGGTTGAAAATCTAACAAAGAAATTTCACTTTTAACCATGTAGTTACATTTTTAGTTCAAAAAACTTTATTGTCAAGAAAAAGGCGAATTTTCTAAACAGTTACATTTTCAACCCAAAAAATATGAATTTTCAACCAGAAA